>PVLD010001153.1:0-180311 GCA_004027595.1 Dinomys branickii
ATTTCATTGCTATAAATTTCCCTCTGAGGACTGCTTTCATTGCATCCCACAGATTCCGATAGGTTGTACTTGTGTTTTCATTTATTTGTAGGTAATTTTTAATTTCTTCTTTAACTTCTTGTGTGACCCATTGGTTATTCAGTAGGTTGTTGTCTAATTTCCACATGTTTATGTGGTTTTTGGAGTTCTCTTTGTCATTTATTTCCAATTTTATTGCACTGTGGTACGATAATATGCATGGGATAATTTGAATTCTTGTGCATTTAGGTAGATATGCTCTATGGGCTAGAATGTGGTCTATTTTGGAGAAAGACCCATGTGCAGCTGAGAAAAATGTATATTCTGATGCTGTGGGGTGGAACACTCTGTATACATCTACTAAGCCCATTTGTTCACACTTTTGGTTCTGGTCTGTTATTTCTTTGATGAGTTTCTGTCCGGTTGACCTGTCTCTTTGCGTCAGAGGGGTGTTTAAGTCCCCTATTACAATAGTGTTATTAGTTATTTGATTTTTTACGTCTGTCAAGATTTGACTTGTAAAGTTAGGTGCTCCATTGTTGGGTGCATAAATATTTAGGATTGTTACCTCTTCCTCTTGTAGCTTTACCCTAACTAGTACGTAGTGGCCTTCTTTATCTCTTTTGATTGTTTTTGTTTTGAAGTTTACATTGTTTGCAAACATAATAGCTACCCCTGCTTTTTTCTGGGGGCATGTTGCATGGAGAATTGTTTTCCAACCTTTAACTTTCAACCTGTGGATTTCTTTTTGAGTAAAATGTGTTTCCTCTATACAGCATATCGTTGGATTGTGCTCCTTAATCCAGTCTTCCAATCTTTTCCTTTTGACTTTTGAGTTGAGGCCATTTACATTAATGGTTATCATGGTTATATGTTGGCTTATTCTAGTCATCTTATTTACTTGAAGTTTTCCTTCTTTTGCTGACTGTTTAATTATTTGTTCTGTTTAGGGAGTTATTTCTATAGCTGTTCTTGGGATTGTGGTCTCTTTTTTCTCTGTCTAGAATATCTTTTAGTGCTTTTTGTAATGTTGGTTTGGCACTCATGAAGTTCTTCAGTTGTTCTTTGTCGTGGAAATATTTTATTTCTCCATTGAATTTGAGGGATAATTTTGCAGGATACATCAGTCTTGGTTGGAAGTTTTTTTGTCTCAGAATCTGTAGTATCTTGCTCCAAGCTCTTCTTGATTTCATGGTTTCCATTGAGAAATCTGCTGTGATTCTGATGGGCTTTCCTTTATAGGTGATCTGTTTCATTTCTCTAGAAGCTTTTAATATTGTGTTCTTTTGCTGGATATCTGAGATCTTGACTATTATATGCCTGTGTGTGTTTTTCTTTGGGTTATGGATCATTGGGGTTCTATATGCCTCGCTTAACTGAACTTCAGTATCTTTTACCTCGTTTGGGAAATTTTCTGCTATTATTTCATCAAATATTCCTTTTATATCGTTTGTGAGGTCTCCTGCTGTTTCACACACTCCTATAATTCGAATATTGCTGCGTTTTGCCTCATCTTACAGCTGTTGGATTGACTTTTCTTGTGTCTTTGATGATATCATGAGATTCTTCCTTTCACGCTCATAAGCTACCATGCTGTCTTCAAGTTCTGAAATTCTATCTTCGGTTTCATTTAAACAGTTTTTCATGCTTTCAGCGTTAGTTTTCAAATCCTGGCATTCTCTTTGGACCTGTTTCATTCTTGGTAATTCAGTCCTAAATTGCTCTTGTAACGTTTCCATTTGTTTCCTATTTTCTTCTAGTCTTTTGTCTATTTCTTCTCTATGTGCATGGAAAATTTCTTCCATCATTGTTTTCAGCTCGTTTTTTGTCTGAGAAATCATTGTGGGTATGTGGCTTATTTCTGCTTTAAGCTCTTTTATGGCCTGTTGGAGTTGTTTCATTTCAGATGCAATCGTTTCATAACTTGCAGGTATGTGACTTCCTGGTTCCCCTGTATCCTCACATTCAAAACTTGTTCTGGGTGGGTTTGAGTTTTGAGACTGCGTTTTGTTTCTCTGTTTTCCCATTTTTGGGTATCAGATTCAAAATGTGGAGCTATAAATTCCCCAGGCAGTTCAGCAAGCAAAGGTCTGCTGCAGAGGCTACTCCAATGATTCCTTCTCTTTGGGAGAATGTCCCTTAAGCTGTCTGCTGAGATTTCCTCTTCTACTCCCTACCCCGAGACCTGGCTAGGGCGTATAAACAGCTCGCCGCCCCAGGCGTCTTGCAGACAGGCCACTCAGGTGTTCCTCCCTGGGTGGAGCCCCTTCCCCCCTCACAAATCCCGTTGGGGCACCTATCTAGCTTTTCCTCCTCGGGAGATCCCGCAGTCCTTAAAGGTGCTTTGATGTCACTTGCTGGGCAGAGCTTCTTCCCGACTCAGGAAAAACCGGTTAGAGTGCCCACTCAACTCACCCTGTGATCGTGTAGACAGGAATGCCGTTCAGATGTATCTCTCTGGATCGAGCTTTTTTCCGACTCAGAAATCCCGCCGATTGCAGCTGCTCCAGTTCGCGCAGCGCCAGCTGTGGGGGCGGGGCCCTGAGCAGGATCCTGGACTGCTGCCCAGATTGGCGCGATCTGTCCCAGTAGCTCGTTCTCTGAGTTTCCTCTGCTCCGTTGCCTCCAACAAATCCTTGTTACAGCCACGACTTTCTTTATTAAGAACAATGACAAATGTGGTTGGTGCTGCTCAGTGCCAAGCAATAGAAAAGCAGCTTCCCAACATTATGATGTGTGCTGCACCAACTTAGCAACCAGATCTGGTGTCATATGACTCCTGGCTCTTCCCCAAATTCAAGAAGACTATGAAAGGTAAATGTTTGGAATCACTGTAGGACAGCAAGACAGCCAGGACAGCAAAACTACACATTCACAAAAGGGAACTTCTAGAACTGCTTCAGAAGGTGAACAGAATGATGGGATGAGTGTATCTGAAGCAAAGATCGATGGCACTGTCACACGTTTTTAAAACATTAACAACTCACTGTAAGTTTTTGTCACACCTCCTATACTATATTTTCTTTTCCATTCATCTGTTGCCAGGTACCAAAGCTGATTCCTTAACTTGGTTATTGTGAATAGTGCCACAAAAACATAGGTATATAGGCATCTTTTCTGTATGTTTACATGACTTCTTGTGGTTACCTAACCAAGAAAGGTGTAGCTTTGTCCTATGGTACACCTATTTTTAGTTCTAGAATAAACTCCATAACTGATTTTTAATGCTTATACTAATTTACATTCCCACCAATAGTGCTGTTTGTTATCGTTTATCTCCACATCATTGCTAGCCTGTATATATAAGGTATGATTAACACATATGGCTAATGTTTTACTTTTAAAAATAGTGTTATTAATTTCTCCCAAAATACTCCACCTCACTTTGAACACATGTATCCCCCCCTTGCCACTTTCCGAAGCTGTTCTGGAAATCCACTTTCAAGTGTTTATTTATGAGATATGAACAAAAATGCAACAAACAATGATACCAAGTGCCATACAGTGGACAGGTGGGCTTGTAAAAATATTACAGTGTGTTCCTGTCCACTATGTCCACTTCATTCAACAGATTTGTGACTGTGTGGGTTCTGGTTCTTCTCCAAAGTCAAAATGATCATGAAGGATAAGTACTTTGAATTGATTCAGAACATTGAATATCTTAGTTACTTTTCTCTTTGCTGTGACAAAATACCTAACACCTACAAATTAAGGGAGGAAAGGTTTATTTTGGCTCACAATTTGTAGAGGTTTCAGTTCATAACTGGCTGTTTCCAAGGCACTGCTGCAAGGCAGAGAGGCATCGTAGAGGAAAACCAGTCCATGGCAGAGCAGGCAGGAAGCAGCAGCAGCAATGGCAGCAGCAGCAAGCCTTCCTTTCTCTTTCATCCCATCCAGGGTACAAACATTTGCATGGTGCTACCCACACCCAAACAGGGCTTTTGCATCATCCACTCTCAGAACTATGCTCCAACAATCAGTGGACTAACCCAGTTACTACACTCTTAATCCATATTCATTTTCCCCTAATGCACATTTACATACCCTGGATCCACTCACCTATGGAAAGCCCTACCTATGAGTGCATGAAGATTAGGGGAGATATCTAGATACAAACTACAACTTCAAGTTTGAACTTGTATGTCTACTTTATTTTGCCTGGATGTAAAATAGGTCAGAAGTATGCATCTAGACCACATTTTTCCCAGAGTCTCATTGGTTTACCACATAACGTTTTTTAAAGAAAATGATTTTTAAAAATGGCGACTAAGACAAGTAAGGAAGAAGTACAGCAATAGACTTTTGCGAATGGAGACAACACATAAACCATCTGTCCACAACTGAAGGTTCAATCAAAAGAGTCCACTGAACTACTGAAGAGAAGGCTTTCCCTAATCAGGAAGAAAAGTTCATCTGTTTTGGAGGAGTGGGGCAGCCATGTTCTTCAGCCCTCCTGAGGCCACAGTGGAAGGAAGAAAACAGCGTGGAGTAATCCTGGTCAGAGCTCTTTCAGGTTCTGCTAAGGCTCAACATCTAATTTGCATATTATACCACTTACTGTTTTACACAACCTGCTGCCCATTGGAGGTGAGGGATGCAGCAAATTCCTTTGCTCTCTTTCCATCACTGGAGAGGTAGTAATTTGCACCGAATGACTTAGACATTCTTTTCTCTACATGCATTTATCTGACTTACTGGAAATTCTTTTGCCAGTGCTACCATTTGTATACTGATATAGCACCTCATTCATACTTCCAGTATCCTATAAATACTATTTTAACCAAGGAACTTGTTTTGTGAAAATAAAGATGAGTTAGCCTTCACAGAATGTCCAGTATCAAGTTTTCTTTATACTTCATCCAATTCTGTTAGGTTATAGGATTTTAATAGCTTAAAATATAATACTATGTCACCAGCTAAGAGGCAAATTCCCTGTGCTCTAGACAGTTGTTCTGGACATGGACTTGCTGCCAGATGATACAGTTCATGTCATGAAACAAAGTGAAGCATTCCGTGTAGTTTTGCCTAAGTTTACAATAAGTATACTAATTGATAAAAGTAGGAATCACTTTTATTACTATTGTTCTCATCTGGTAAAAAATGTTTCTTTCTCCCTTTAAACTTTATACTCTCAATTTGCAAACGGAAGAGCTTTTTCCAGTAGAAACAATAACGATGTCTTTATGGCATTGATAATTTGACACCTGGTTGTGAACACTTGAACCACAGTGCACAGACAGGTATACTGGGCATACGGTGGATCCCGGTTCATCGAAAGGAAATACAAATGCTGCTATACAATTAAGGAAGGGCAAACCATTATGGAATCTTGGGAAGTCTTCTGAATGCTTCCAGTAGTACAAATTAATGGAAGCTATAACAACTCATTGTAGTCGGACCAGTAACACCACCGAACTTTCAGGAATGACGACCAGTTGACAACACTAAGAAATAAAGAATAAATAAAGGACTCTTTACAGAGTTTACATTAGTCTTCAAATCCACTGTAAAATTACCGGACAAAATTTACCTGAATTATTGTAGATGGGACATGAAAAATTAACATGGCCTAGTCTAGAAAAATATAGAATTCGTTATTTTTATTTTTATGGGTTTATTATTAATCTGTATTCTTTCCTAATGAAAATAATGTTAAATTATATCTTGATTCACCCTATCAAATTTAAATTAATATAACTGATATTGAAAGACTATAAACCAAATATATGTCTTTAGGAGCATTTTAATTGTTCATTAAAGATATTCTACTTACACATTCTGAAATTCTTCACAAACTTCCTTCAAGCAGTCCATGAGACATAGTTTTTATATTTATAATTTTATCCTGGAATTGGTATTGTAAATTTCATAATTACTTTCAAGAACATTCAAATTTGCACTATAGAAAGTTTATATAATTATAAGCATTTTCATGTGCAGAAGATTCACTGAATCATTGGAGCTAACTCCCAAAGCAATGAACAGACAATTTAAAAGGATGTATTTCTGTTCTGCAATTTTCATTAATGTACCACTTATAGACCTATTAGAGAAGAAAATAAAAGGACAGGAAACTATAATTTCAGAGTACCACATTGTAGTGTAAACTCTCTTTGAATGCTTATATTCTTTTCTTTTTAAAGATCATACACATTTAACATTTTATCCCATAGTACTGATGCATTTATTTTAATATAAAACACTTTTAATTGCTTTCTACTGAGTAAAGTTAGATACCCAGGAATTTATGTCATGTTTACTATAAAATTTGCATACTCCTTGGAATACAGCCATCTACTACACCAGCGCTTTTAAAAAGTTCTCTAATTTTAGGAACATAACTGTATGTCTTCTTCATGATATGAGGAATTTTATGATTTAAAATTCAATCTGGAAAGCGCAGAGTCCTCCTAAAGTAATGGAAGGTAAGAGAGCAAGTGTTATCATGTTTATGCACTGAACTTGGAGAGAGATGCAACATGTAAAACATTTAATATTATATCTAAAGATTGTCTCCATATAATATACCCTAAAAGTATGGTAAAAACTACTGTTACTTTAATAATATTATGATAATTTATGTTGCTGAGTAGATCATGAATTCTAGACAGTTAAAAGTACCTACAGATATTAAAAAGAAATTGTATTCTGTGGAGTAACTTCTCCATTTCCATTTGAGACATGCCTTAATTATTACATGTCCTCAAAGTGCCTGACTTACTCCTATGTTGTTCTTGTAACTTGGTCTTGTCTTTCTTCTCTTGATAAAACTTACTCAGATTCAGGTCACAGTTTGAAAAACTACTTGCTGGAGAGTTCTTTCCTGACCTTCTCAATATTAATCCTTCTGGACTCCCTATAGCACATCTGTCTGTCAGTTTTTCACAAGATACTGTAAACTCTAAGAGGGTTAACCTCTGCTTTTCATGGCATTTTCCTACAGTGTCTTTATTATCTATTACCAGGCTTGTCACTTGTTTGCAACTCAATCAATATTTTAAATTAGTGACTGATATTGAGCATTGGTGTACAAATGAGTCACAGCAATAGCAGGACCAGCCATATTGTAATGTAATAAAACAAGCAAAAAGGAAAATTCAGAATTATACTGTGAAAACATTTTTTTAAAACAAGTGTAAGCTCAGAATAAAATGATCTTTCTGAAAGAAGACCCAGCAAGAATTCTCTCCTCTACTTATGCTGTTGCATAAAATAGCCCCTATACTGTCTGCTGTACTTTCTGTTCTACTAAAAATTTTTCTCTTTGTTCTTTCTTTCTTGTTATGAAGAAAGTGAAGCTTTAACCTTCTTAGAATTATTAATTTTTTCCAAAATATTTACTGTTCTGCTATGGTAGAAAATAGTAGCTGCTTTTAAAGAATTTAATGATGAACTACTTCTGCTATTTTATTTCCTTTGTGCCTCCTAGGTTATACTGCTATCATTGTTTTCAAAGGTACATACAGTGAATTGGATATTCTAACACTGTGTCCGAAACTAGGTTCCAAGACTATTTCATGATAATTTCCTTTCATCTATACCATAAATTTTTGTCAAAATCACACCGGACGTGCTGGCCTTCTGGTATAATATGATGAATTTTCACCTATATATAGAACCGGTACAAAATATTATGCTTGTAATAGCTATGTGTTGTAATAATTAGTTCCATTCTTCTCAGTAATGGACAATGCATGCAGAGCAGATGCATGCCAAATTTTATTCTCATTTTTTATAGTGGTAGAATTGGAATATAGAAACTAAGCAAATTTACCACGCAGAGTTCGCAAAGTCTGATCCAATTTGATATGTGCATACTTTGGAACTCAACCATCACTGCTATCAAACCAAACAGCTACCGCTGCTCAAAATTTCCAATGCACTGTCCCCCATCCTTGGCTTGCCCAGATACCCACAGGTCTGACTTGTATGAGTATGGAGTAGTTTGCTTTTCAGGTAATTTTATAAAATAGATTTATACAGTGGGTACTGTTTTTATGTTTTTCTTTCACTTATTGGTAGAACTTAGAGATTAATGTATATTTTTATGTTTTCTTCTTTTTTTTTTTTTTTTTTTTTTTTTTTTTTTTTTTTTTTTTTTTTTTTTTTTTTTTTTTTTTTTTTTTTTTTTTTTTTTTTTTTTTTGGACTTTTTTGAGACAGGGTCTTGCTATGCAGTTCAGGATGGCCTTGAGCTCACTTTTTAGCCCAGGCTGGTCTCGAACTTGCAACAATCCTCCTGCCTCAGCCTCCAGAATGCTGGGATTACAGGTGCATGCCACCATGCCTCAACTGTTTTTATGTTTTCAGAGTCCATCTTTTCCACTGCTGAATTCATTACATTTTTTTATTTTCTGCATTCACTTTTGGAGAGTTTTTATGAGTAGAGTGTACTTCCATGTTCATTAATGTTTTAAATATCTAATACCCTGTCAATTCAATCTAAAGCTATTTTCCTCTCAGGCAGTGTAGTTTCTATCACTAAAATTTCAGTTTACATCTTTAAAAAAGTATCTTCTATGTCTATACCATTCAAACATGTAAAGCCATAATAACTACTGCATATTCTTCATGGATTCTACATCTGTCAAATTGGTTTCATTTTTGATTGGTTGACTTTTCTCAATATGGCCCTGTTATTTCTTGTATTCATAGATAACCTTTATGTTATGTAAATGCCTTGTACTGTAAGTTTTACCTTGATGAGGGTGAATATTTTTCATTTATTTAACTAAAACTGAGCTTTTTTCCCCTGGGATATAGTTTTGATAGCTGGAAACAGTCAAATTGTTCTCAGTTTTGCTTTTAGGTTCATTTCATGAGATTTAATAAATTCTCTTTTCCTTCTAGGGTCAATATATACCCATTATTGAGTCAAAACTGGTCTGATTATTCTACACATGCACCATGATTAGGAAGTTTTCCAGTTTGGTTAATTGGGGCTAGTGCTATTCTCTGCCTTGTTCAGCTGCCTGGTACTGTTGCCCCCAATTTTTTTATCCTGCTCAGGTGGTTTTCTCACAGGCCATTGTTGACTAACACTCATCTTAAAACCCTCATAAATCTCAATGCTTTCTCCGTGTGTGGCTCTAATCTCCCTGCTATGCTGCTCCATACTAGAAACCCTGGCTCCCTTGGCTTCCCTGGATTCTCCCCCTCATCGTCTCACCTTGGAGACACGCCAGACTTTGTCCAAGTGTTGCCCTGATGTCCAGTTCAAAGCTGCTCTGAAAGAGGTAACCTGCGTAATCACTGGGATCCCTTCTTTTACACCTCGTGTCCCAGGAGTCACTGTTTTTCCTTGCCTGATGCTACAGGCTTTAATACCATTCTTTCATATATTTTGGCTGTTTGCTTTGGGTTGTTCAAAGTGGAAGGGTAATTCAGGTAGATTATAAATCTGCAGTTGGAGAGAAGGTGCCAGGTTAGACACTACTTCGAGCGTGACGAGCAACAAAATAATCTTTAAAGCCATGGGACTGGCTGGTATCATTAGAGGAGTGATGCAGAGAGACAATACAGAGTCCAAATACTGGGACCCCGGAATCACCAGTTACGAGTGATTACATTCAGTGAGCTTATTTCACCGGCCGTTTTCCAGTGTTTGCTTGTTTGATTTAACTCTCATTCATTCAAAAATTTCCTTTGATAAAATACGTTTGATTTTCTCATTCAATGTATCATGACTTTCTTTTTCTCTGGCCATGGATTAAAAAGCATATGACATAGGTTGTTTGAAAAGACCTGGTATCCCTCTGTAAGGAATTTGTATTTTCATCCACTGCTTCGGTAATTTTCTCCCTTGTCCTTATCTTTAAGGTTTATGGGATGTGCCAAGTGTGTGTCTTTTCTCATCAATACAGCCTGGAACTCAGCGAGCCTCTTCAGTCTACAGACGCAAGTCTTTTTTCATTAAAGATGAACTATAGGGCTGGGGATATAGCTCAGTGGAATAAGCGCCTGCCTAGCAAGTGCAGGGTCCTGAGTTCGATCGCCAGTACCGCAAAAAAAAAAAAAAAAAAAGATGAATTATCTTCTGCTATTTAGTTATTGTCTTCTTTCCATCTGTTCCACTTTACCTTTCTGGAATGCGTATCAATTTTATGATGGGCTTCCTGGATATGTCCTAGAGTCCTTTTATTTGCTTTCAACTTTGCTACCACTTTATAATTTTGCCTCTGATCTTCTAGGGCTGAAATTTTGTCCCAAATATGTTTGTCTATTCCTGCAAATATTTAAGTGAGAAAATGGCTTAAGTATGAATGGGTGTATGTCTGTATGCATATCTACTGCTTCTGAGTTTCCTCCAATGCTTCCATTTTTAACTTTCCATCTCAATTCTCTAAAGCTGTATTTCTGTGGGAATATTTTAGTTTTGATTTTGTTTCTGTGATAAGATCATACTCAAAATTTCTTTTTTTTTTTTTTTTGTCTTTTCTGGTGCTGGGGATTGAACTCATGACCTCAGGCTTGCCAGGCAAGTGCTTATATCACTGAGCCTCAAGGCTTCTTACTTGCTAGGGTATACTGGGCCATGTAGCTACACGTTGAGGTCTAGGAATCTTAATCTTCTAAATGAACTTCCTTTGTTGTTCTGTCTCACCCTGTCTGAAAACTGCCTCCATCTCAAACATATGGCCACAGTTTAACCCCAGGAATCTACGAGTGTGTTGGTTTATATGGAAAAATGGGATTTGTACATGTGATCAAAGATCTTCATACATAGACAATACCCTGTATTATCTGGGGATGACTGATGATTACTAACACTCTCTAGAAGAGAGAGACAGCAGGCGTTACAGGCAGATGTGATACAAGCCGAGGCAGAGAAGGTGATGTGAAGACAGAATCACAAGGCGAAGAGGAATGCAGGGAGACAAGATGAGAGGAGAAACCTGAGCCCCCAGCTCATTTTAAACGACCCAAGGAAATCATTTGGCATCCTGAAACTGGAAGGGAGCAGACCACAGATTCCAGCCTAGCGTGTCTGCAAGTGCTGGCAGTACAGCTCTGCTTCCACTTTGACTGTAGCCCATAGGAAGCCATTTTAGACTTTTCACGTTCATTAGTGTAGAATAGTAATTTTTTGCTGTTTTAAGCAACTTATCTTGTTGTAATTTGCTATAGAAACCATAGGAAATGAATATAGATCCTCTCCAACATGCGGCTGTTTTCTTTGTGAATGACTTGGGGCTCAGGTGTAGATCTGTGTTTACATTTAGGGTCAGCAGTCACAGTGGTGATAAAAGCAGCATGGCCGTAGGTAGGACAGTCTGTTTGGTGCAACTAGAGGAAACTGCTCTACACCTGGCTTCTAAATATGTTCAGTCTCCAGCGAAGAAAGCGGTTTTCACTACCTTTTGTTCTTTTCATAATAGCAGAAACTCAGCAAGTTAACATGAGACTAGTATTGATCTTGCCTGTGGGGGCGAAAGTCTCTGTTTACAAGCGCTTCCAAAAATCTGCATCTACCAGGCCTTTTCCTAGATCTCTGGCTGATGTACTTCTTCACGCATTGTTCTGACCCTCAGGAAGGAAGGCCCCATGCCAGAGTTCTTGTGGACATTAGCAATGTCCCTGAACCCATTTCATAGAGCTATGTTTACTTCTAGAAGCTCAGAAAAAGTATATGACTTAGTATTGAGATGAGAATAGAAACATATTATTTATTTCAAGCCATGAAACAAATTATGAATTAGTGTCATGACAAAATAATAATTACAAATAGGAACTAATGGTATATACACAGACATCAACCCAACTAGCTAGAAATGCAAAAACAGGAAAATTCATAACATAATTTAGACCACACTTAAAATTATTAGTGAAATTCTGGGCATAAAATAAAAAGTAAATTAGATCAATAACCTCTGATAACATAACATTTATGGAGAAAATAAAAGAAAATGAACACTGAATAAATAATGATAGAAAATTTGGGGGAATTATACAACATTTAGAATAAAGTTTCCCATATGTGATATAATGGCCAAAATAGAAAACAGTGGTGTGACATTTTCTGAAGAGCAAAAAAATCCATAAGGTTAAGAAATCAACATAATTGAAGTCTAATACAGAAAGATTAGTGTAAGAAAGAAGATTAACAGTCCAGCCAGAAAATAGCAATGGTTATAGAAAGAGAATTCGTACTCAAAACAGTATAAATGAACTTTCAAAGATGAATGATGTTCACACTAATACAAAAGTAAATTAATGTTACATTATAATGAGTATTATTTTTACTTCTTAGATTATCAAGGCTTAAAACAGTTTTGTTGTATCTATTTTGGTCAGTATGTGCTGTATTCTCCTTCATACTTTGGATTATATATATATGTGTATATAAAGCAGTAGAAATACAGCTAGGATTTCTCTGTAGTTGGAATATTGAAACCATTTTATAACAGAGTAAAGCTCAATTTTTACTTAAATCATTAATACTTTTAGCCAGAAAGTGTGCTGTAGCTATGTTGCAGGAATAGTAAGTACAGATTGAGAATTTCTGTAATTTTAAGTATAAAATAAAAAGTATCTTTCTAGTGTAGTTTTGAATCTTAGAAGATTTACTACAACTTAATTAAGATTATGCTAACACGCTTCCATGACCTTATGGATAACTGAAACAAAAGCTTTATCAATTAAGTCAAAAATTTAGTTTATCTGAAACATTCTGGAGCATTATGACTAATCAAGACTATTGTGGCAATCCTTTTGTTTTTGAGAAATATTAGATCAGGGTTCCTTAATACAAAATACATTTTGTGCTGTACATTATTTTGACTTAAACAGGTTTTATTTTCTTCAGTGTAGGTTTTTAAGAGCAATATGTGTTCAAAATTATGTACAATATTCATATTCACCGACACAATACAGCAATTAATAAGCTCAAGTAGCATACTATGTACAAGTTTATTAGCAACTCTAATTATTTACTTGAAGACAATCTTTCAATGTTATCCTTTAATTTCTAGTAAGTTATTTTAATACATTATAAGTGAACTTCAGCAGTATGTACAAATTTTGTATCTTGATATGTTGGCATAACAAAATTTCAGTCAATACCACTGTGTATTAATACATACAATTAATTCTTGTTGAGGCAAAATTTCATAGGACAGGCATGTAAATATCACTTGGTAAAGACTGAGATTATTATCCTTATAAGTATGTATAAAACAATAATTATTAAAAATGTAAAATAATACTTTTCAGATATTTTCTTTGCTGTGTATTTTTATTTTGATTAGAACTAAATATACATTACAGACTCATGAGAAGTGCAGAATTTATGTAATTGTAATGTACTTGCAAAACGACTTAATATAAAGTCCAATTTTGCATTGATTATATACACAAACATACAATATATATTTGTTATGTACATAAAATATCAGATAATTCCGTGTAGTCCATTCCTATGTGATTACAAACGAGTTGAAGGAACAATAGATTATTACCTCAGTTGCACTCTTTCTTGTTTATTCAGTGAAAGTAAAAATAGTCATAGTGATATAAAAGAATTATTACTATATATATATTAATTTAGTTGAAAATACAAAAAATATATAATGTATTAAGTATATTAATATTTCTGTACAAATATTAAAATAGTAACGATAGGAAATGAATCCCTTAGTTTCCTTTTTAACACACATTCATTTGACAGGCAAATACCTGCGCTAAATGCGAAGCTCTGATGTCATTCCTATGCTTACCACTTTCTCCTAAATGACCTTGAAGCTTAATGAAATTCACATGAAAGTTTTTACTATGCGTGTTTAAAGAAAGCAGTGAAAAAAGATTCAGATAGCTTTATAAACCTGGACTTCATTGTATTTTTTAAAAATGCTCTGTTCTATCTATTGAGCAAGTAAATTGCTCCAATTCAAAGCAGTTTACAAGCAACTTTCATGGTCTTTGTTGTTACCTGTCAGTGTCCGCTAGATTGACAGGTGGTGCTATGGCCTTTGAGGATGATTTCTAAGGATGTTGAGAGCATGAACTTCATTTTTTAAAAATACTTTCTTAAATACAAGCTTCAAAACACAGTCAACCATTGATCCAACCATTTAAGAAAGAAGGTCTTAGTGTCTGACAATGGAAAATACTACAAAAAGAAAATGTACATTAATCTAGCTTACTGTCTCCATTTGACAGAAGTTACAGGATTGTAGAACAATGAGAAATATGTATGTTCTGTTCATCAAGCTAAATCTACATATAGTCACTCATGGTTGGATAAAAGGAAGTTTCAGAGCACTATTTGCTGAGATTTGGAAAATCTAAATAACATCTATTAAACCTATTAATATCTCAAACTTTGTATGGGCTTTCAGAACAATGGAGACTTCCTGATTTCAGATTTCCCTATGTAATATGAAAACATGATTTCCTTGGGTTAGTAAAAGCTTTAGGCAAAATAATGTACACAAAACACGTTTTCCCTGGCTTTGCAGCCTGATCACCTCCCCCTGGAGCAACTCTCCTGTTGCACCATTTGCAGTTCTGATTCCTATAGAGAAATTGACCATTTTCTCTCTCACAAGAATAATGATATTTACTCAGAAAGAATTATCTGGAAGGATTCTTTGAATTTTTTTATTTCTTCTCTCCTGAAAAGTAAAAATAAAGAGAATTGTGAAGTTAAATTAAGCAAGTACTATTTATTACACAATGCAGAACATCTCAGGAAAATGTTTCTTATATGATTTATCAACTTGTTATAATAGAGCTGCTGAGCCATAGAACTTGTATTAAAACACACACCATAGAAAATGCACAACAAATCCACCTACCTAGCAATACTGAAGCCAGAAGCAAAGTCAGTGACACTGACCTGTTTATACTTAAAATTTTGACAATTTGTTCATCATAATTTTTAATTCATTCTTATTTCAGAAAAAAATTTTTAAAAATCATTGGATGGCATCAAAATTAGAAACATTTAGAAACTAAATCAAGTAACACTAATAGAGTAAAAGAGCAATAGAATGGGAAAATATTTGCAAATTTTATATATATATATATATATATATATATATGTAGAAGTTTACTACTGAGAACAGATTTTAAAAAACCTCTTATATCTTAACACAATGAAGAAACAGAAAACCACAAGCAACTCAATTTTCAAATGAGTGAAGGACTTGAATAGATACAGTTAAGGTTTTTCTCTAGGTGTCGCTGCCAAAGATGCACGCATTCGTAGATGGGGCTTTTTCAGAGTTGCCTGAATCTAGAGTGTGTGCTGTTGCAATCAGAGTGTGTGATTACTAAATCAGTCCGCTGACTGGTTTGGCACCGCCTCAGTCCCAGTAGCCTGGATAGAGTAGAAAAGGGACAGAAAGACACTGTTAAGGTCCCTTGTCGTTCTTGCAACCTTGTGGGTGCCATGAACTGTTCTATTTGGTGATGCCCCTCTCTAGACCACCCTGCTTTGGAGTCTGCTGATTATAGACTGAAACCTCTACAACCTATCAGCTAAATAAACCTTTCCTCCTTTAACTTTGGGTGTTCTGTGTTTTGTCTGAGTAATGAGAAAAAAAAATAAGACAGGTACCTTTCTGAAGAAGATAGACAAATGGCCAATAAGCACAAGAAAAGATGCTCAAAATCACCAATCATTACACAACTGTGAATTATAACCATAATGAGATACCACTTCACATCCATTTGGATGATTATTAAACAATACAGAAAATAACAACTGTTGATGATATGTAAACAAACTGCAATTCTTATGTGCTGCTGTTGAAAATGGAAAATTGTATACCTTTGATGGAAAACAACATCATATTTCCTCAAAAATTAAACAGAACTGCCACATGATTCTACTTTGGGTTCACAGCAACAAAACCTGAAAATGGGGACTAAAATAGACATTTGTACAACTATGTCCATAGCAGCCCCACTCACAATAGCGAAAACATGGAAACAACCCACATGTGTATCAGTGGATGAATGAACAAACAAAACATGTACTGTAGCAATAAGGAATGCTAATCAATGCTACGAAGGAAAGAAACTGAGAATAGCTAAAACATGGATGAGCCTTGAAGACTTTAGAGTCAGTGAAACAGACTGTTTGTAAAATGATGCTTTATGATTCCACTCCCATGAGTTTCCCATTATAGTTACATGTACAGATACAGTGGGATGGTGGGTATCACCTATGAGTAAGACGGGTACCTTTCTGAAGAAGGTGGTGGGTATTACCTGTGAGCAGGAGGGAGAAATGGGAGGGTATTCAATAAAGACACCACTGTGGGAGAATGGTCAGGTTCTGGGAAAGACGGTGATGACAGTTTTCTTATATTGTGAAGGTGTGCAATGCCACTAAACTATTCACTAAACTTAAAACATTTAATATATAGAATGTACATTGTGTATGTTTTATAATTTTAAAAATTCCACCAGTTTAAATTATGTGCCTGAAAAGAGTTCTGTATTTATCTTGTCCTTGATTTATTTTGTTCTTGTCCTAGCCCTAGATAATTTCAATGTTTGTCTTCTTTGTAAACATTGTGTTCCAAATGTGGGTGTCCCCCTCAAACTCATATGTTGAATTATAATACCCGTGGCCATGGTATTCAAGTGTGGGGCCCTGAGATGATTAAGACACAAAGGCAGAATCTTCGTGAACAGGAATAATAACCCCGTAAAGGAAGCTTAAGCGAGCTCCTCTGTCCCTTCAACATTGTAAGGACCAAGGTGTCAACTTGTAAGGACCTTATAAGGTGCCAACTTTGGGAAAGGGATGCTAACCAGGCACTTCATCTGTGGGGCCTTGGATTTTGAGTTTTGCAGACTCCACAACAATAAGAAATAAATGTGTTTAAAAAAAAAAAACAGCTAATTTATGGTATTTTTGTTATAGTGTCCAAAGTAGAGTAAGATACTTTATCTGTAAAATATAAAGTTTCCGTCTACCTGTTTCTTTGCCTACATTCAAACTTCTTGTGCTTTGTCTCCTTGTACAATACATTAAAACATAATTCACCTCATATTTGGAAATTCAAACTAGAGTTCTGGGAAGTAAGGGTCCGTTTGATATTCCCAGTTTTCACTGAGTTTTATTTCTCACTTCTCATTCACAATGTTCAAAACTATTGTGTTACATTTATTTAAATAGGAATTGCTATTAAAAGTAATATTTGAGTAAGTTACCCCAAAAAGTGTGAGCAATTTCTCCTTTTCAAAAGACATTTTTCAACTTCCAGGATAAATAGTATTAGTCCTTGAATTACAAAGGCAAACATTTTGAAATTGGCTTTATTTATTTCTAAATAAAACACAACATCAGCACATACAAGGGAGAAGTAATATTCAAATAACATTTTGATAAACATAGTATTCAAAATACATTTCAAGAATTCCATATCAGAAATGACAAAACTTAAATAAGTTTTCAAAGTCTATACTTCTCTCCTTTGATGTGTGAACATTCAGAATTTGTTTGTAAATTATATTTGAAGTCTTGTCCAGGATTGTTATTCGTCTTCAACAACAACAACAACAAAAATGATCCTAACTCTCTAAGTTGTAAAGTCAAGAATATCTCAAAAGGTAAATTATACAGTGGTCTCACAAAGTCAGATTGTAAAGCGCAAAGGTAAAGTACAAGCGGCAGGTTAGGAAGCAGCCTCTTTTCTCACCAGGACAACCTTTCCAGACACCACTTACATGCCTTTGAAACTCACTCTTTTGCACCTTAACCTAATCTACATGGCTTTTGCTGTATTGACCTCTTCCTCCAATTTTTTATCTTAAAAGGCACATTTCATATTCTATCCTATTCAATCACTTTCTGTCATCACCTATCTTACGTTACTTTCATGGACCCCTCTGAGATCAGAAGTTGTATCTTAATCTGTTTTGCAAACACTCTAATAAGATATTTGTCAAACAATTATTTTCTATTATTGTTTAAATTGTATTTAGTCTTCCCTTCCTCATTCATCCACTCTATATTAATAATAATATCAATTTTCTCCAAGACATTTCCACCTTTATATTAAACAGAGCAAAATTAATTCAGTACATATTTACATATTTTATTTGTAGAAAAAAATTAAAATGGCAAATGAAAAGAAGCAAAATTTTCTCCTAGAAAAAAGATTCATTTGCTTAGAAAAATAGAATGCTGTTATTTATATTCTTTTTGAAAATAGCCTTCTTCAGTTTTGTTAAGATTTCACAAATAAACCTTACTATAGAGTTGCAGTGAAAAAGGGATCGTATTTGTGAAGAAATGGTAACATGTCTGGAAAATATTAGAGTTTTTATAAATGTGACAAAAATGGAACCTAGATGGATAAAAATTTGTCACTTTTTTGCCCTATCATTTCCGCTTGTTCAATGCTTCATTATACTGTCTATAACTCTTTTGAATTATATCAACTTTTATATTTATTTAAAAATTATGTAATTCTTGACAGCTGCCATATATTCAGGCACTTCACTAACTTCTGAAGGTATAATGAACATTCCTCTTAAAGAACTTATAGTCCAGTACTGAAGAAAACATATCCCTTAAATATCTCAGACACATGAAATTTTAAGTCATTTCCTACTCTGCTGGGAAAGTACAGTTATGTGAACAAATATGTCTCAGACCCAGTCAAGGGAGTGTCTGCAGTCTGAATTATGTGACTGTGTGCAGAGCCTGAAGAGACGTAAGAGACAATGTAGACAGAGGGTGTGAGGAAGTAGGTGTGGGGGAGACAGAGTGACCAGGACTTATAATGATACAAAGACAAAGGAAGAAACTTTAATGAGGAATCAGAAGAGGCCAGTTTGTGAGACAGGAAGAGGGGAAGGGAGAGATAGCAGAACATGAGTACTATTGAGCACACTGACCTCCAAGGATGATGGCGTTCAAGTGCTCACAGGATTCGGACAGTCACACCATGTACAGTTCTCTGTTTGTCTTCATAGAGATAAAGAGACACATCAATGGACCTTTCTGAAAACTAGTTTGTCATCACCTAGATTTTTAGAACTTTAGAATCCCTAACAGCTAACTTACCGCCTTTCTTTGTCTCTGAATTGAGATATATAAACCCACAGAGACTACCAGGACAATTTTCTTAGCTATCTCGAGTGTGCGTGTGTCTTTACTTTTTCCCCTGCCTTCTTGTGTTCTTTTCTCTTTTCCCTCATCCCAGTTGTTCTCCATTGAGATACAACTGAAGAATTTGTTCAGACTCTCCACGGCCTTCTCCATAAAGCCTTGAGTGTAATTACTGAAATAATCAGAGGCAAGAAAAAGAAAAGTAAACAAAGCTGAGGTTGTGATGTGGTGGAGGAAGGTACAGAGGGATGAAGAAACTTTGCTCTCAGCTCTGACAGGTGAGAGCAGCGCAGACGAGCTGGACGGAGGGTGTACGCAATATCATGGGCAAATATGTGTCAAAGATGAGTATATGATATTAGGGATCATGTTAGAGAAATTTCATATTAACAATAACAATACATGCTGAAGAACCCAAAAACCAGTTACTTACTCTTAGTTATTTTCTAATAAGTAAATATTTCAGTATTAGATGAAAGTACTGAAAATTACTATGCTTATCAAAGGGAGCAAAATAATATTTTAATATGCCATGTTTTATTTTTTTGAGGCAGGGCCTCACTATATAGCACAGGCTGGCCATAAATGTGCTTATGTAGCCCAACATGCCCTTGAATTCATGGCAATCTTCCTCAGTCTTCTAAGTGCTGGGATTACAGGCCTGTGCTACTATGCCAGTAATACAGTTATACAGTTACACATTTTACAGTTATATATACAGTTAGACTATTTTGGTGTTTCCAAAAATAATCCCTTAAAACCTTGTTATTCTTTAATATCATGTACTGTTTAATATTATTTTCTCTTGTATCAATGATCTTTAACACATAAAAAGGTAAACCATTTACATATTTGTAATTTAATTCACCTACACATATTTTTGAATTTATATGAATTAGGTCTTAGGCTCTGAGTAAAATTAAGGCAAAAAACCCCTCATCATTGGAACACATATGTCTATAGACAATAGATGTTTCAAAACTTTGAATAGTTTGTGATGATTAAATCAATTCCTCTTTTATTCTTTTCTCTATTTAATGTCTTAGGGTATGATGTTTGGTGTTTAGGGAGGCAATATCATTCTTCACGCCAAATCTGTATTTTCCTGGTAAAGCCGAATGCAGTCATCAGTGTATACATGGCAGCTCCCTGGGAACCTCCGGCAGTGCAGTTCACAAGTACACTGAGTGCAAGTGTGCGGAGATGGTGAGGACTCCGTACAAGCAAGATTTTGGAAAAGAATGCATTTCAGCTGTTCATAATATAGGTATTATCTATGTCTATTTCTCCCAGTCTTTCTCCCTCCCTCCTTCTTCCTGTCTCTGTGTCTCTGTCTCTCTCCGTCTGTCTCTCTCTCTCCTTCCCCTTCTCTCCATCCCTATCTCCAGGAAGTTTTATGAAAAATTCAGTCAAGCCGTCAAGGTCAGGTAGGGGTCACTCCTTCCCGGGTTAGAACCATGCTACCTTGGGAGCAGGGGAGACATGTGGTGGATTCCGTATGTCTCCAAAAGGTTGGGTTTAAAATTACAATCCTTACAGATTTTTGAGCAAAGATCTTATTACCTCATTGGCACAGATGCCATTAGAAACTGGCAAACCTTCATGTCCACCACTCAGCTGACCAATCGACTTCCTGCCTTGGATGGGATTTCTGGAATCTTCCATTCAGTAGAGGCTCTTTTTCTCATTAATTAGCCAGCTGTGCACGGACGTCGCTGGCGGTCCACACATGGGCATTTTCTCTTTGAAGACCTCAAATGCACATGAAACTGGAGGAAGAGAACACCTACAACAGGCTGAAAGAACAAACATTTTTTTTTTAACCCCTGTCTTCTATTTCAGAAAGATCTCACACCTGTTCCTCATCTGACCTCTGGGGGGCTTACTCGGAATGCCAACGAAAATAGGAAGGGAAATACCAGCTATTTAAGGAGTATTCGTACACTTAACCGAGGATTGAAAACACTGGGGGATGAGCAACTATTAGATACGCTCCAGACTAATGAGAAGGTAGCCCCGCACAGCAAGGAAAGCAATATATAGTTCACACGGCCTATGTGCACACACTGTGAGAGATACTGGTACACACTCTTATGTCAGAGTTTCTGTAACTGGAATCTTCATAAAATTCCGGCTCTACAGAGCAAAATGCTGAGGAAAGGCATCCTGTCTCGAAATCCAAGAGGTGAGCTTCGCGTTCCGTCCTTTAAGGCTACGCTTGGTTTAGCATTGTATTTATCAAGGTTCATTTTACAATCACTTTCTTTTACCATTTCCCCTTTCCTGGTGACTGAGCTCCGGAGTCTATGAAAAATAAACAACCTCCCGCAAAGAAAAAAGAACAAAAAAAATCAACCAATACAAAATTTAATAAATAAATAAACGCATGCATGCATGCCTAACGGGTTTACCTAACGGGAAGCCTGGTAAGGGTTTGCGGGAGAAGAGGCGCTCGAAGTGGGGTCAGGAGTGGAAGGAAGATTTCCAGGAACCAGAACTGGGTCTTTCCCAGTCCAGCTCCCAGGTAGTCGGGGCGGAGCGGGGCGGGGCAGGCGGGAGGACGACGGCTGGTGTAAGGTCGTTTCTTCCGCAGGTTTGGGAACCAGGCGGACTGAGAGCGAAAGACCGGGGCACCAGCGGTCCACTGCCCTTTGGGAGCCCAGTCTGGGGGCCAAGGATCTCAGCAGAGACACCGCCAGCCCCGAGCCGCAGGCCGGGGAGCCCGGGGCCGGCTGCGATCGGCGCGCGGCTGGGGGGCGCACGCCGCCTGCGCTCTCGGAAGGAGCAGCCCCGGTCCCCGGTACAGCACCTTCCGGGAGCGGCGGGAGGCGCGCTGCGTAGCGCAGAAAACACCGTAAAAATAAAGCAGCAAACTCGCTCCTTCCGCGGCTCAGGGCGGCGCGCGCCTCGCCGGCGTCCCGGGTGGCGGGCGCACCGGGCGCAGGGAGGGAGCCGCGGCGCGGGGCGGGGCGCGCGGAGGGCGCGGGGCCGGGCGCAGAGGCGGGCGTCCCTCAAGCGCGGCCGCCGGCGGGCAGGGCTGGTGCGGGTGCGCGGGCTTTTCCCCGGCAGGCGGCGCGCGGCGCGCGGCTCCGGCCCCGCAGCCCGCAGCCCCGCAGCCCCGTCCCTGCCCCGGCGGCGAGCCCCGCTACCCGGTCCCCGCGCAGCCCCGCAGCCCGCAGCGCAGGACGCGGCCGCCAGCCCCGGCGCCCGAGGGAGGGAGGGAGGGAGGGAGGGAGGGAGGAGGGAGGGGCGGGGCGGGGCGGGGCGGCGGGAAATAAATAAATAAAAGCCGAACCTCCGCGCCAATAAGAGCGCGCGAGGGACGCGCGGCCAGAGCGCGGCGCCGGCTCCCGCCCAGACAGGCTCGGCGCGCGCGAGTGCCGGGACCGCGGCTGCGAAGT
Source organism: Dinomys branickii (assembly GCA_004027595.1). Lineage (NCBI taxonomy): Eukaryota > Metazoa > Chordata > Mammalia > Rodentia > Dinomyidae > Dinomys > Dinomys branickii. Next base: position 22,491 of record PVLD010001153.1, read on the forward strand.
TCAAACTGAACGTGTTGCTCTGCGCTGCCCGGGCCGCGGCGGGGCGGCCCAACTTGCCGCGGCGAGGCGCGGGCGGGGCCGGAGCGCTGGGCACCCGAGGCGCTCGGCTCGGCGCGCAGGCTGCGGCTCGGCCGGGTCCGCGCACCCCGAGGGCGCCCGCGGCGGGCCGGACCCTCCCGCCTCCCGACCCTGCGCGGCTCGCTGGCGGCTGCGGCCAGGTACGTGACCCTCCGCGGGCTCGGCGCGCTTCCCCGGCGCGCGTGGCCGCGTCTGTCAAACTTTGCGTCCGCCGTGCGGCGCCGGGGGCACCGTGGGCACCGACTGCCGGGCGGGCCGGGCGCGGGGAAGATGCGCTAGAAGCCGCGGCTCCCGCGTCCCTGAAAGATCCGCGGGTCTTCCCTTCGGGGTGGCCTTGCTGTGATGTGCTCTGTGATGCCGGTGAGGGTTTTCCTCTGCCCTTGCGCGCGGAAGGACGCACAAGTTTGCAGAAAAGGTGCAAGGAAAGCAGGGGAAGTTTGCAGCCGCTGGACACCCGGCGAGGAGCAGTAACCCTTTCTTTTCAGTGACAGCCAGGGTTGTGAAGCAGCAGCCTCGGTGGCTTCGGTGACAGCGGCCTGGCCAGTGGCAGCGGCGGCATGCTGTCCCATTTGTGACAGGGAGAGGAGGAAAGTGAGGCTGCCGCGTCGAGAGCGACTCTGGAGCCCTCTGCACAGATGCTGCAGGCGTGGAAAACCTAAGGGCTCCGGTCGCTGGGTGAATCCTATTGTGAGTGTCAGGATCTCCTTTTGCGGTGTTGTGTGCTCGCTGACAGGCATGACAACATATTGCTTCAAAACTTCATAGGATTTTCATTCCTAGATTAGGTGAAGGACGGTAAGACTGTAAGGCTTCTGACGTGAATGTCAGAATCAGTACTGCGAGCGCCAGTGTGCAAGCCTGCAGCGAATAGCCTCGTCGCTTGTGTGTAAGGTATCACCCAACCTGAAATGTATCCTTCATGCTGCTTGTGGGCACGCTTTCCCTTCTTCCCCTTCCTTCCTTCCTTCCTTCCTTCCTTCCTTCCTTCCTTCCTTCCTTCCTTCCTTCCTTCCTTCCTTTTTCGAGAAGCAGGAACCCTTAATGAAACGAAAATGTAAAAGTCATTATAAGTTTTCCAAAGAGCCTGCTTGAGCCTTTTGAAGCCACCTGCTGAATTAGTTCCTGTTACTTTTTAGAGGTTACCGCTTAGTGGAGGAGATGAAGGCATATCCAGCAGATGGAGCAGTGGGAAACTCTCCCTAGAACCAATGCAGGACTCCTTTATCCCTATTTAATTGTGATGATGCCGACACTATATATGTAGCTTACTTTAGTAGAGACACTGGATTTTTGTTATCTTTGGAAAAAAATTCATGACAAGTGAAATGTGACTGGAGTATATTTGTAGACAATTTTCTTTCATAAAGCACCTTAAAAAGGAGTTTCTCGTACAAATTATCGTCTGATTATGTTCATGTCACAAATACTAGCCGGCCCCATGGTATATTGTGTGTGGAAGAACTGTGTTCTTGCAAAAATATCAACCCTAATCATTGTGTTACAGTATAAATAATTCTATACACTTGTATTTGAAAGCAAGTAATTATTATTTTGAGTACTTTGCAGTAGTTTGAATGACACTATTTTTCTTTGGAAATTTTGCAAGTAGATAGGTGTATTTATTTTTTAAGATACCTGAGAAAAGCTAATAAAACTTTTTAGTGACTTCAGTGAGCTAATATTCTTCCTTTGCAAGAATTACATAAAATTTAGAACTGGGGTGGCTGGAGCTGTGAATCATATCTTCAGATACAAAGGCAGAAGCCTTTGAAAGCTGCCTATTTGTATCTGCATGTGGACCGAGATGGAACCAATAGTAAGACAGAGGAACAGTCTGCCTTCATGCATAAATTTAAAAACTTTACTCATCACTCTGTCAGACAACTTTAAAGTTTACGTGGAATGATGGATTGCCCATTTTATTGACAGAACAGAGAAGGCTTAAGCAGTTTCAGTGGTCTGCTGCATTTTTAGGAAAGAGCTGTACTTGATTCTAGTCTGGTTGTTTCCAGTGTTTTTCTCCTTTTATTTTGTTCTGCTATACATTTTACTGTGGTGTGGACATGTGCTTAGTCTGGAAGACCCAACTAGCTCTTATTCCACTATCATTATTTAGTAATTAAAAAGTTATAGCTATACATCAAACATATTAGGAACATACAAACAAGTTGCCTTTGAAAATTGTGGCATGAGTAATCATTTGAATTAAGCATGCTTTCCATTGAGTGCCCAGATTTCTGAAGTCTATGTGACTGTTTTCTAAATCGTAATTTAATGTCTGTGGAAAGGACTTAATTGTGCCTCCTAAAACTGTACGTCCTTTTATTCACAGAGTGTACAGGAAGGCATCAAACTATCATAAATAACATAACCAGCTTTCTGAAGGAACAGATTCTATCCTGCCTGCTGCCACACAGATTAAATGACCATGGAGTTTTCTGAATTTCTCCCATTCTAAAGTTACACTCCTTATATAGGAAAAAAAAAAAAAGAATTTCAGGGTAATATGCTGACAGTTTTATGTCATGAAAATCAGCCACATACTAAGTTCTTGTCACAATTAAACATGCCACATTCTTTAGGATAATTCTTACTGATACTATAAAAATCACCTAATAATGACAATGCTAATTCAGTAAAATAGGTTAGAAATGTGTTCATTATGCTTATTATTTGTGTGACCTGTATTTTCCAAGAAAATTGGATTCATTTATAAGTTTTTCTGTAAATCAATATAATTGAAATGTAAATAAATTTATTGCTATAACAATGGTAAATTATAGATATTTTTAAACTTTAAAAAAAGTAATTGCTTAATGTTCTCTATAGAGTAATGCACTTCATCAGATAAGTTGAACTGACTAATAGAATAATGTAGCACTCCTGAGGCAGAACTCCGGTTTGTGGAGAGAACCCATCAGAAAGATATGCCTATACATACATGTGTAGGTAGTATGCACCCCTACTCTTGGTTTTGACAGTAGCGTGATACTGCACTGAAGAGTTTTAGAAACAGTTCAATCATTACTTTAAACTATTATTTGAAAAACACAGTCATCAAAAAATAGTTATCTAACAAATAATGTACTTATATTTAACTTACACCTTATGATAATGTTTGAAACATTGCCAGGTGTTTGCACTTGATTTTATAAACATTTTATTACATTTTCTGTATTATTTGTATTTTCATTCTATCTCCCCAGCACTTTCACTGTCATAGTTATTTTAGACAGAATTTTTTCCCCTGCATCATGCAGTGTAGCTATGGAGTTAATCTTATATGTAATTGAACTGAATGAAGCTTTAAAAAACATAGAGAGATTGATGGAAGATGTTGTAGGAGTGAGTTTTGTTTTTCTCCATTAATTTATCACCTAAGAGATAAAAAAGATTTGTCAGTCAGTGAAGATCAAACAAAAGATGAAACCTTTTATCCTTTAATTTTTGTCTTGTCATCTGCTTGTTTGATTTCTCTTATAGTGTAAAGTATAATAGAGCATGATTTCTCACTTATAATTTATAGAAAAAGCATATATATTTAAAGCTTGGTTGTTACTTGGGGAGATCCTATTATTTTTTCATTAAAAGAAAAAGTTTAAGTTTAAATAATACATATAAGAAAAGATTTTAATATAGGTTGGACAACTATAGCCGTTAAAATGTACCTTGGACAAAAATCTTAGCAGAAATGCTAATGTAAAGCATTATTTCAAATATTTCCTACTTTACTACTTTAAGTATTTAATTGTTAATGATGGTGCACAAATATCGTTATTTAAGGGGCTCTTCATTGCACCCAATTCTTCCTCACATAAAGCTTTACCAAGACCATAGGTTAAATATTTATATATGTACGTTGTGAATGTTTTACTGTGTATATATATATATATATACATGTATATGTGTGTGTATATATATATATATATAATGATATATACAAACATCTAGCATGAGTTCAGTTTGCTCACATGATATTTATGAATAGATCGTACTTCACTGATCCTTCTAAATTCTTCTGAATCATCAGAGACTTCGGACAGTTTCCCCTGTGTGATTTTACAGGGGGTCACTGCTAGTTCTACCACATGGGTTTAGACACTTGGCCATAAACATTCGATGAGGTAAGTTGTCCTACAATTTACTCAACTACCATAAAACAGTGTAATTTATAAGTGAAGTGCATTATGTATGATACTTACAATGTTATTTAAAGACTATAACCAGTGAGCAAGACAAAAATAGATCTCCCTTGGTGGTAACGAAAAAGTTACCTTCCGTGCTGCATAGGTCCTATATTTAGAACTTAGCCACTGGATGAGGGTGAGTGGATCAAAATTACCAGTTTTAATTAATTTTTGTGCAAAATACTTAGCGGGATCATAAATTTGAATTATTAGTGTTCGCATACCTTGCTAATTATTATTTTCAAGAAGATTTGGGAGGAATGGAGAGGCATAATTAAAAGATGGAAATACTATGCAGGAATTCAGCATTTGATATTATTAGAAGAAAACAGTTATGTATTACTCAACATTCTTATAGGTGTATATTTTATGATTTTGATTTCCTTGGAACGCATCTGTACCCCAGAAAATTGTTTTATAGTTCCCACAGGAATATTTCCAAGACTGTAAAATATATGACCGAGTTTTATTATTTTGTGCTTGAACTAATAGGCAGGTGTAATCCTCCCGGAAAGTTGAAGCACTAAGTAACAATCAGCTTAACTTTGTCTGTCTGTCTGTCTGTCTGCCTATCTATCCACATTACTTCTCTACCAATTTTGTTATAAATATGTTATTAACATCTTATTCAACTCTTCATGCTTGTTAAATTACATTATATACAGGAATATGTTGGTCTTGTAATAGGATTTTGTAATAAATATTGATAATACTTATTGTATGATGTATCTTTGATATTAATATTGAGAATATTATTTGCAAAATAACCAAAAACTCATTGCCATGATCTTAGAGTTTACTAAGCCGGTGCACAGAACATGTGAGATCAGATAGCGCCTGTTTGCCAGCCTCAGGTATGTGACAGTGGGAAAGGTAAAAGGAACCTTTCTACCACGACTGTGTCCCTCTACATTGTATGGCCAATCTTCTAGGTTAACTTCCCCTTTTAGATTTAAAAAAGTCACAAATATTAATTCCTTAATGAATTATAGTAATACTTTTTGTCCAAGAGTCCAACCCATTGCTCATTAAGTGTTAAGTAAAGCAGAAAGATTTATTCATTTTCCCCTTTAAAAAAATACATTTCAGCAGTTTATGATATTGCCATGGACTCATTCTGACTAGTTTTCTACTAAATATAAAGAACATTGTTGAGGGATTTTTTAGAAATTATTTGAAATAGGAATATTTACAAGTTTAAGTTATAATTATGTATGAAATGAACAGCAGCCTAGATAAATATCTCAGCATGTATGAAAATTAAAAACAATACTTCTGGTGTGTCATTGAATTCTCTGTGATAATTAATATGTTCTATCACTGGAACATTCTGAGAAATAATGGAATCTTGTTCAACAAATATTCAATGGTCAAACATTTATAGTATTAAAAACTAAAAATGCCAATTTACTTTCTGTCCATAAGCATTTTTTATAAAGTGTTTTTACCATAGTGTTTTAAAACATCCATAAGCTTGATAAAAATTAAAGTACAAATGTCAAATTAACTGCTCAGTAAATGCCAGTTTTAAAATCTTCCAATCTTTGATTTATTGTCATCAAATAAAAAATCCTTATACTGTCATTTTTCTTTTAAGATCAAACAGGCACAAGCTAATTTAAGTGGTTAACAACTGTGGAATACTTGTTTTGTGATAAGAAAAAAATGTTTTTCTTGTTCTCAGAAATTGGCTTTTTAAAAATTTATGTGGCAGATGATAATTCCTTATGCAAAATAGTTTTCTTTTATGATCAGATTAAACATACTAACATATCTTGCATTAACAATGCTGCATGATGCTTATTTTCAAATACATAAAATTTCTACTTCGTATGTGCCACACTGTGAAGTTCCTTGTACTTTTCACAATTCCCTAAAATGTGAAACTGTTATTTTGCTTATGATTGTCTGAGTAAAGCTGGATAGTGTGAAAACTGTCCACATGATTGGAGCTGCTGCCTAGAGAACATTCTGTCTTTGCAGAGGTTCCTTTTGTTTAGATTCAGCCCCATGTTAGGAAATAGCTTCTGATACATCTCCACTTTTCTGTGTTTTAAACGATGAGATTTTTGAGGCATCTTGCGATTACTTTTACCTCCAAGCCTACTTTTTTCTTAGTTGCATATTAGCAACTCTTTACTAAAATGTTACTCTGCTTATTATAGTCAAAGCAAAGCAACTTATGTTACTGCCAACTTTATTTTGATTCAGAAATAAATCAAAATGATACCATGTTAGCTTTAAAGTATATTTTTCCTAAAATTATTTGAATACATTGAATTTTGTGCTCATCTCAAAATTTAGTGGTAGCTATAGGACAGAAACTGAAATGTATTAATTTTAATCCAATTCACAGATCAGTTATATTTATTTTATCTTCTTTATATATTTTGATATTTATTAAATCTTCTAATAATATTTTAACTAAAATGATTCTTCTCATGAATGTTTGACTTTAAAACAGATAAAAATACTAATTTGAACAAAGAAGACACCAAGAATTACGTGGTTGGTATGTACCTGTATAAATATATTTCAGCTAAATGAAATGTTTGTGCGATGATGCAATCCAAATTATAAAATAACTAGACATCTCGGTATTTGTTGTAAATTTTGAAAGAAAAACAGTCTTAAACTAGTAAAGTGCTGAAATGATGCTCATGACAGTCCTGAGTTTTCAGGTTCCTATTACTGATTTTGAGAAGTTTTAGTCTAAAATACTCTGCTAGAAATATTACAGAGGATGATTTCTATCTATTTAAGTAAAAAATTGTGCATAAGGTAATATTTGTATATAATTTTGGCAATTTCAAAATTTAGCCTGTTTTAAAATTTTAAATCGTAGCAATGTAAAAATGTCTTAATGGAATTAAATAAAAGATTGCATATGTAAATGATGTATATGAGATATTAAAATAATGATAATATTTTTTAAAGAAAGTATTGAAATTAAAAAACACTTTTGAAATAGAATTCACCCTTAGTGTATCTGTTTTACATAAACAACTTTATGTATTAGCTGTTCCCTTTACTCTTCTTTATAAATTTTTTCCCTTTACTTTTCAAATGTTGAATAGTGTGATTTACAAATTTTAGATTAAAGTTGTAATGGTGTGATAACATTCTTGGCCTTTTCCTATTTCTGGACGTTGGTCATTTCATTTTAATTAGTTTTATTTGAATTCATTTTGTAATTAGTGATTAAGTTGAATTAGAATTAGATTCATATTAAATTAGAATTAAATTATAGATTATTTGAAACACCTCCTCTTTTCCTAGGCTGATTTTTTACAAAAAACAATATAGTTGTAAAAAATGTGCATTTGTGTGACAAATCCAGGGGTAATAATGTTAGGGACAGAGTTTTGCTATCCATGTAGTTTAATTTGAAGAGTTGCTATTCACTTACATTTTTTTTTCTGTTGTCTGTCTGATCATGTGTTGAGATACTTATTTAAAAATACTTTCTCTGGACACTGTCAAAAGACACAGTCTCGTTTGAAATATGAATAATAACAAAACATTTTAGTAATATTATCGCTAATCATAAAATCAGTAAGTATTGTACTTATAGGTAAAATTAATAGCAAGACATCTAAAATGTCTCGCTTTAAAAATGAAAAAGTAAGGAATAATGTATCAGAAAAGAGTTTATAATATGAGACCAACTCTATAGGAAAATAAATAAACACCCTATCCAAAAGAACAGAATGTGTTCTGAGGCCAGCGACTCTAATTGTACCAGGAGTGTTCACACTCCATAGAGCAAATGCTTCTCATGTCTTTAGAAAATCTGCAGATAAAATCAAGACCAAAAGGCAAAATTGAGTATTACCCAGATGAGGATGCTCCCTGGGTAAGAACGTGGATGGCAGCTTTCTGATGCTTGCTGCTACAAGCTTGCATGTTTTGACGGGATGAAGAGCACATTCTTTCATATATTCTAATTCAACACACACCAGGCAGCGGCCGCTAACCTGTGCAATCATCCTTTCTTTGGGGCAGAGGGCCGTTTGTGTGCTCCTGTAAGCCAAGCACCCCAAGTCTTATAGTTTGATTCCAAGTTAGTAAATGGACACATTGGGTTACATATATCCTTTTTCTGTGCATATTAGTAGTGTGAGTCATGACGTCCAAATATAAGTAGCTGGGCAACGTGTAAGCTCAACCTGTAAAGTCAGGGCCACCAATGTAGTGCCACTTCTGAGAACTGTCAGGCGGTGACTGGGTAGAGAGGCCTCGGGGCACCAGTAAAACCCATCTTTCACAGACTACGATGATTAGACACAGAGGATAGGAAAATGTTTGCCTTTTGTTTAATCATACTTTTTATTGGAGTAGCATGAAAATAAGGTAAACTAACCTCCTGACAGGACGGAAAAACAGGAAAAAGAAAAGTAGGGAAATATAGGATTATCAGAAAGAAAATGTTTCCAGATGAAATATTTGAGGCATTTATTAGGAATTTTAATTATTTACCCATACAGAACCAAAACTCAAAATTAAAAATATTTCCATCATAATATTAAATTAAATTTTGAAGGTAAATTTTGAACCCACATGTCAAGGTGGTGACGCATTCACTCGTGTATTCTTTTATAGCTTGCCTTTTATTCACCGTGGTTTTGACATGTTTACTTTAATCCACTTCAGGCAGGTGTAGTCATTATAATCAGCATTCAGTGTTCCATCATAGCCCCTATCTGGTTTTCTTCATTCCTTTTCTGATTTATGAAATAGTTTTGAGCATAAAAAGGTATTAAAATACTAACTCTAAGTATGAAATATACAAAATTCACAGCTATATGTAAGATAAATATGAATAATGTGATGTATACTATATATATCATGCATGTTTACTATATCATTTCATTCTACATAAACTTTGTAAAAATCAGGGTCCATACATAATTGTCCTTCATCACATCTTAATTTTTTGCCATGTTATTTCCTTACAGTTTTATCAGTTTATTAATCTCTATGGTTGGATATTCCACTTAACATATTGTTGTTAGAAAGAAGTTAAAGGCATAGTTTTATCACTATTTGTGTCTTTTTTAACATTCAACACATTTAGAGTAAATTACAATGAAATTACTATAGCAGAAAATAGTTTAGATGTATTTGAATTTAAAAGGATTAACATAATGCCATATAACTCATCAGAATTTTCATGTATAATTAGAACTTCCAGACTACTATGAGTGACTGTTAAGTGAATCAGTGACTAAAAGTTTATTTTGATGTTTTAATATCATACATATGACACTGAGGGCTGCAATAATCTATGATTTACTTTTCACTGAAAGCCTATGTGATCTTGAGTGATTATTTCATATCTTTGTTTCCTATTTCTCCGTGTACATGCCAAGGAATTTTAACAATGCTTACAGAATATTGTCAACCCTGGTCATTTATCATTATAACTGTACTGTTGATTTTGGAAAATAAAGAAAGTATGTATAGGAATGAAGACAAGCCTATATATTTGCATGATTTATCAGCATCTACTTACTCAAAGCCAAGAGCAAAGCAGCTTATTTCTGTTGTTTAATTTTCTTACAGAAACATTTAATGATAGAGCCAATTACCTGTAGTCAGGCCCGAGCTAGAGTGCTGTGTACATTTTCTTAGTTTCCCTTGAATATACAATTCCATGGCTGACATAGGAAATGTTGTATCTACGATTATTTGCCTGTGACATTTCATTTAATTCTTGTATGTTTCTCTTTTTGTACATTTTCGCCCAGCCTTTTAGATTCCATCACGGCAAATTATAGGCCAGTATTCCTCTACCTCATTTAAGGTTAAATATATTTAAATATGTGGTATTGTTTGTGATTTAATTTTTAAAAATGTATTCCCAGTCTCCTCAGTTTCCAGAAAAAATGTGTGTTTTTTTTTTCATATTTGGATGTTTCTCAAAGTGAAATAAATATTAGAGGCATTTAGCATGTCTATAATGTGAATTTAGGACTTACATTTGTCTTTATTACATTAAGTCCATACATTTTAGTACCCCACCTGAACTTGATTATCTAGGGGCACAGTCTCAAAAATAATCTTTCTGTTTACAGCACTTTTCTTTCTCCATGCTTGTGAATACTATTTTCTCCTGAATCTTTGCTTTTAAATTTTTTTTTCTTCCTTTTTAAAAGTGTGTGCTTAAATTAGTGTATGAGACATTAAGTGTAAGTTCCAGGTAAAACGTCAGCAGCAGACACATTGCCTGTCAATCCTGGTGTAATAATTCCGCTTATCTGCTGTTCTTTTATAGAATAAGCCAGCTTTGAAAAGGTCCCAGTATTCATGGTAGAAAATCTGAGGTAAGCCTGGCCTGGTATTTTCTGGAAGAAGTTTTGTGCATGTGACTTTAATGTTTAATACTTAATCAAATTTTCTGTTCTTCTTTGCCCAATATTTTATTTTTTGTCTTGATCTGCCTTAACTAGTGAGAACTATAGGCTGTAGGTAGCTTAAGTTCTCATTAGGTGAGAGCAATTATAACAGCCTTCCCTTCAAGCCTACTACTTTTATTGACCATCACATTTCAAGAAAAATAAGTGCAAATGGTAAGTGTTTACTTTAGAAGTTAGATGGTCCCTGCTAGAAAGCCTTCTGACCATTTTCCTCTAAGTATTTTCAAATACTTTGTTTTTCCTAGCAAGAGCCGAAGAAACCTGTTCTTTCAAAATTGAAATTATTTTTTTTTTCCTTTAACCCATTGACTTCCCATTAAAAACATTTTCCCCTCTGGTTCTTCCTAAAAAGAAAAATCATGAAGTACAATTAAAAGTATTTCATTCTCAACATATCTGAGTTGCAAGCAATGTCATCTTTTCTCTAGTCTGTAAGTTTTTCTAACAAGTTCTGTTTCTGGATCAGAAGCTTCATTTTCCCTAAACTCACAGTTGGCTGAACCAACCCTCCTCTTCTCTGCTGGAAGACAGATCACTTTCTCATCACCTACACTTTTTTGTTTTGTTTGAAAGGTTGGACCTAAATCCTCTGTCCTGAACTATACATCCTCAGCCATTTTATACTTTAGTTAGGACAGTCTTGCTAAATTCCTGAGATGCTTAGGCTGGGCCCAAACTTTGGCTCCTACTCCAGCCTCCTGGGGTGGTGGCTGCTGGTGTTTTGATCGCTTGCTACTTACCTTAAATGCTGAGATTCTTCCCCTTACATTGTTTGAGAGGTCACCAGTCTCTTAGAGTTGATCTGTATTACCGATTTTAGTAAGCACCCAGGTTGCTATACTGAAGAAAAAGCAGGTTTCTCAGGGCTGGATTTTAGGAGAAACTAGCCATTGTTCACAGAATTAAGGACTTGTGTGCAGATTGAAACACAGTGTTGGAGTATGGGAGAGTTTATATGAAATGAGAGGAATGTCAGTTATTTGATAGGGCACACTGTTAAAATAGTTTTTGCCAGATGCTAGAGAAATACAGTATAACATCATCTAAAATAATTTGGCTTGGTAGTATAAAATAAGACAGTTTAAATTTCATATTTTGTGTCTGCTCTCAACATCAAATGATAATAATTTATTTGCATAGCATTATATAGTATATTAAATGAACTATTCTGTTTTCGTTATTGACTCTGAATTTCTGTCCTCCCCTGGAGTTTGGTTAGTCGTGTACTGTCCCATCTATGGTCCTTCAGCCCTCTTAGACTTGCATTGCCTTAGAGTCTGTTCAAAACTTTAAAAACGAGTCAGTGTTGTGTCTAGACCCTGTCAGTCAATCTGATCTTAAAAGGCACAGTCATTTTCTTTTTTTTTTTTTTTTTTAAGGCACAGTCATTTTCTTGTAACCTAACATTTATGTATTTTTCTTCAGGTGTTCACTCAGATTTCACCGTCTTGTTTTAGTTAATTGGAAAGTTAATCACAAGAAATTCTTGATTACATCTCTGGGAGATCTGGGAGGAGCCGTAACTGCTTTGAAGGAGATCAAAGTGCTGAAAAAAAGCAGTGCAGGGTAGTAGCTTTATTAGCTTCGTAGGGCAGCAGTAATAAATTACACAAACCGAGTGGCTTTAAAGAACAGAACTTTATTCACTTGCAATCTGAGAAGACAGAAATGTAAATTGAGATGTTGAGAGTTTCGTTATTTCTGAAATCTTTGAGGCAGAATCAGTTTCATGACTCTTCTTGGTTTAAGGCAATGGCCTGCAATATGCACTGTTCTGTGGCGTAGCCAGGCAGGACCACAACCGCCGCCCCTGCCCTCTGTGTTTCCTGCTTGTGGGCGTCCTCCTCTGTGCCTGCTTCTATCAAGCCCCCCTTTCTTTACACCTATGAGAACACGAGGCATTGGATTTAGTGCTCGTCTGATATCCAAAATGATCTCATCTCAACACCCTTAATTTATTCCCAGCCTCAGAAATCTTTTATTTCCAAATAAGGTCACACCCATAAGGAACTGTGGGTTAGGATTTGCAAATAAAATGTTGGGGGACACTATTCAATGTGTAATGGCAGGAATGGTCAATCTTGGTAGAGGTTGAAGTGTTAAGTTTAAATACACCATCAAGGCTTGGTAGGTGACTTGACAAATGTCCAAGAGTATAAATACACTGGTGGGCACAGTTGTCAATGTGTATTCTCTCTGTTTTCGTTCTTTCCCCTGTTCTGTTATCACAAATAGGTAGATATAGATACATAGATGCAGCCGGGCCTCGTGGCACACACCTATAATCCCAGCACTCAAGAGGCTTAAGCAGGAGGATTGTTGCAAGTTCGAGGCCAGCCTGGGCTATAAAGTGAGCTCTAGACCATCCTGAATTGCATAGCAAGACCCTGTCTCAAAAATAGATGCAATGATTTAAAGTTAGGGGGAAACAGAATCTGGTACATATTTTCTCAGTTTAGCAAGGTTTAAATAATTTCAAATTAGCATGAAAAGTATATTTTTTATAAAACAATGTTAGAAACTAATAGCACATATAACCTTTGAAATTATACCAGTATAAAAAGAAAGTCAAATAGGAATTATTTCTTTGGTCCCTCCCTTTTGATTGAGAGAATAAAATTAGTTTGATATATTTGGATTTGATTACTACTGAATTTTATATATATATATATATATATACACACACACACACACACAATACTAAGGATATTATTATTGTACAATGTCACATTAGTTTGAAACACATTCAGCACTTCCTAGCATGTGATTTATACGTTAAAGTATTTTTGTTCTTCTGAACACATTATAATGGGTGCAGACTGTAGATACAAATGAAAACTTCATATGTTTTCTTCTCAAGTATTTAGCAATCAGGAGGAAATGTTTCTGATTATGTTCTAGAATCATCCATATAAAGCCTCAACAAAATATCTACTTCCCTGAACTACCATCTTAATTCATGACATAGTATTAAAATCGGTAACACAAAACTGCTGCCAACATAAGGAAAAAGTGACAGAAACTGAAAGTAGCTGAGTTTAGAATCTTTTATTTAGATTATTAAAATTAGAGTATAAAAAGTAAATTGTGGCAGGATGGTGGTACTGACATAATAAATATCACTCCATAGATCAGTGGTGAATTTTATGCAATGTAATCTAGCAAACAAAATTTACTTAGAAGTAAGCTATAAATCTTATTTGTGTTACCATATATAGTCACACACACACACACACACACACACACACACACACCAACAGAATAAACTGTTCATTCAACAAATTATGAAAACTTTGTAATAGCAGAATATACTATGGTTTCCCCCAAAAAATTTAGCCACAAAGAGCCATAAATGAAGAAACTTAAACTGTACTTGCAGACAAAATTAAAATAATAGTTGAAACTGTTACATACAGAATCTGTATGTGTACCCAAACTGCAATAAAAAGAATTTCATATCTTATATATTTAACTACTAAATAAAAATAAAGTGAATGAATTAGTTATCTGAAAAATAACAGCATAAGAAAATATAGGCATTTAGGATGATATATATACATCTATACCTGGCTATATCTATGTATCATTGAATTAGGCAGAGTAGCAGGATTTGAAAATAAATCCAGAGACTTACTCTTTGAAATCAATAAATCAAGAACACTTGACTATAAAATATGTGAAAAAATAATGGGAGGGAATGTTGAATCAGGAGTACAGAGATAGAATCTGCATTAAATATATAATATTTTAGGGGCTATACAGGGCAGCTTCAGTGAGGGCTAGAGATGTACAGATGTACCACTGGAAGGGTTGCTCTTCGCACCATCCCAAACACATAGTGCTATGCACAAAAATTTCTTGAATTTCTGTACCTCATTAAGTTTATCATAATTTAACTGCTGGCCATTATAGAGGAAGGAACAAGTTCTCTTAACTGATTTTGTAAAGCAACGTCACAATGGTGTTGAAATTGGAAAATTGTACATGATCATTTAAAAAGAGACTGATTTTTATGTCTGTTTGTAATGAGCACTGCATGGTCTAGAATTATTAGGCAAGGAATCTAAAATAAAGAGATGAAGCTGGGAACAAGGACATCACTGTTCACCTGTTAATAACTGTCAATACATGAAGCTACTGAAGTGAGATTACAAACAAGGAACATGCACTGCGTTACTCACTTAAAAGTGGACAGTGGATAGTACTTGGGATACCCAAGGATCTTGTTTAAAATGTAACAGGTAAATTCATTAATTAAAAACTACAGGCAAAAAGAAAATGTGTGGGTATAAGATCAAAGGATCTCTTATAAAGAAAATTGTAAAGCTACAGAAAACACAGAAGGATGTGATTTGGAAAAAAAGAAAAATTCCTAAATTACAGAGCTAGTCTAGGGGCCATCTCGTTAAATTCCCTCCTGGAATTCTGGCTGTAGTGTTGACTAGCTACTTGAAGAGTGTTAAATTATCTAAATTCTCTGACTCTCAATTTTGTCATCTGAAAACTGACAATAATATCTCATTTACAGAGATTTTTGTGATGGATAAAAGACATATAATTGTATTAGTTTTGTGGAAAATCATATGCACAATAAACCTTTAATACCATTTACTTTCACTTCAATTATTCCTGTTAATACTATTACCATGAGTAGATACCTTAGAATACTAAAGATAGTGATTCTCTAAAAGCTACTCTGTGCATGTGACATAAATTCAAGAAAAATTCTATTAAGGTTTTCAGTTTTTCATGTGTTTTTAAGGTACATTTAGAAGCTGATGCACACCTGTAATCTCAGCCCTTGGGAGGCCGAGGCAGGAAGATTGCTTTGAATTTCAGGCCAGTCTTGACTACAGAGCAGGGCCCTGTCTCAAAACAGCAAAAAGACAAACAAACAACAAACTAATAGTTAGATAGTACATCTGGAAAAATCTGTCAAAAAGTGAAGGACTGTTGAGTATTAATAGCAAAGGTGTCATGCCCTTGTGGATACTAAGATTCTTTCTAAAATTCTATGTAAAGTAGTATGATAATGAAAAGAATAGTATTCATACATCGGTGTATTTATCGTGTATGGAATGTTAGTATCAGTAACAAAGATTCTTAACACCAATCGGGGAGGAAGTACCTTAACAACAAACATAAATAGCTTTCTAGACAGACAAAGATCAATTGAAAAGAAAGGGAAAAACAAATGGTCAATAAAGAAAGAGCATGCTTAACTGCAGAAATGCAAAGCACACGTAAAGCACGTATTACACGTTGACAGGGTAGTTTCTGAGCCTGCCCTTTCCCAGCCTCCCTGACCCTTGGGTAAGGAATGAAAAGAAAACGGATTTGGGAACCATGGAGTTCAGAACGAAAGGGCGGCTCAAGGATGCTGGGCGCCGCCTAAGTTGGGGTCATCACTTGTAACAAGACACGGGTCCGTGCCCTCTGACACAGCAACGACACAGGCTATACTTTGCTCCTTGTCAGTCAGTC
Source organism: Dinomys branickii (assembly GCA_004027595.1). NCBI lineage: Eukaryota > Metazoa > Chordata > Mammalia > Rodentia > Dinomyidae > Dinomys > Dinomys branickii. The sequence goes on from PVLD010001153.1 coordinate 38,659, forward strand.
AGTATTGCAAATAGCACAAGATGAATCCATGTCAGAGGACAAGGAAGTAGACACATACGTATCGTTCATCAGTGTGTTATGGTATATAGTCTTCCTGCAGGGCAATTTTATAATGTTAATCAGTCATCAGAACTGCAGGTATTTTGTTATTTTTAAAATTAAAGTGTAGTTTAATGAGATAATCAACTGGTTGTGAAGAGATGAATCTCATTTTCAGAACTGTTTATAATAGCCAGAAATAAAAAGGAAAATAAATACATGGCAAAAATAAAAGATGGTTTAGATGAATTATGTAGCATTCAAGAATAGAATTGTATGCAGGCATCAATGGGCCCTGCAGATTTGTATTTACTAAGAGGGAGCACTCTGCAGTTCGTCCTAAAGTGTAAAAAGTTTTTTTTTTTTGGTCTTGTTGAGACAGGGTCTTGCTATGCAGTTCAGGCTGGCCTTGAGCTCACTTTGTAGCCCAGGCTGGTCTTGAACTCACAATGATTCTCCTGCCTCTGCCTTCTGAGTGCTGGGGTTAGAGGCATGCACCACCATGCCCAGGAAAAAGTATATATATATATATATAACACATATATGTGTATACCTTCTCCCGGCTGCTTTAAAGGATATCAGAAAATTGTTAGCAGTTGAAATCCCACCCCTGTGCTAGTTTAGTTGATTGTTCATTTGTATATGCTTTTTGGTGAATATTATTCCAAACTGTATGCAGAACTGTCTTTGAATGACCAATACCTTGCCGAATATTTTAACTGAGTCTATCAAGTATTCAGAATCACATCACTGTGCTGTGAGTAGCTCTCATCGGAATTTTGTTTAAGATTAGAAGAGTGAAATTACTTTATAAATTCAAGGCTACCTGGGAGGAGGACTGCTCTGGTCAGCTTGTTGACACGGGAGCTGTGGAACAAAGGAAAATCAGGAGTAGGAGACACTCAAAGCAAAGCTACAGGGCAATAACAAACATGGTGCAAGTTTCGCTGAGATAGCTGTACGTAGGACATCTCATGTGCATATCATATGTACCACTGGAAATCTCATGCACGATGGTTCTCATATCAAATTAAATGACAACTTTAAGAGATGAGTATTATTTTGGAAGCTATTTAACTCCAGCTTCTTAGTTTGTCAGGTTTCTTCCATTCTGTCCAAGCTCATCTTACCACTCTGGAATTATCTGGAGCAGTCTTTTCTATTTAACCAGTGACAGCATATACATGTTTTATACCTCCTTACCTGAGGAAAGACACAGAAAGAGATGTTTATTGGTTAGCCTGCCACTTACTGGTTATTATTTCTGTGCTAGGCACGATGCCAGAACCTAGAAGGAAACTCAGTAAGTCTCCTCTGGAAGGCGTATAAATCAATAATCATAGCACCACTGCTAGTGCTGTAATAGAAGCATGGCATTTATGGGCCATGTCCAGAATAGGAGAAAGTGGATTAGTGGCTTTCTAGGGCTGGGAGGTGGGTAGTGGAACGTGGAGTGATGCTAAGGAGAGACCTCCGGCGGGTGGTCTTCTACATCTAGGTAGTGATTCACTTTTAAAGGATGAACCCTATGGTATGTGAATTATTGTTGAGTAAAGATGTTTACAAAGTCATGTGTATAAGCATTTTTGCCCAACTGTGGCCCAGGTATCAGGACAGAGTCTGGGCATTCTGAGGAAGGGAGGACGTGGAGAATGTCACTTGGGGTTCAGTCAGAATGTAGATCACTAAAAGATCAGGCAAGTGTGGCCTAAGTATATGCAGCTGAGAATGGAAAGTATATGTAACTTGAGATGATTGGTTCAGCTTCAGTTTTCAGGTTGGGGAAGGTGTCAAGTGAGAAGTGAGTTCAGGCAGGGTCTTTATCGTGTGGTGAGTTTTATGCAGTGGTCACAAACTGGTGCTTTAGGGATACTAGCCAGGCCAGGTTCACTTGGCCGGGTTTCGTTTTCTTTATCAGGGCACTCTGATCTCTCAATGTACAAGTATCTCACAAGTATCACATATAAAGTGCAGATATCTGAGGTCCAAACCGAGAGATTCTGATCCAGAGATTTGTAAGTGGGAGCAGTGAGTCATTTATGAAAACAAAGTGGTCCACATAGGAGATTTAGAAAAATATCTTTAAAGAAAGCTCTAAAATATATTTATCAGTTGATGTGCCACATGCCAGATCACAGCTGCAAATGCTGGTATACTCCATGTCTCAAGCTGTGCCCAGGTCTCTGTCTTTTGTATCTGTATTCAATTGGAAATATTCACTAAGAGGAAAAACATTCTTCTGAGCAGTTTCTTTCCTTTGCACAATACCTGTGGGAGAAAGAAAAATGAAAAGACAGAAAGACATATGAAAGAGAGAAGAAAGAAGGAAAGGAGAAAGAAAGAAAAAAAGGGAAAGAAAAAGAAAGAGAAAAAGAAAGAAAAAAGAAGGAAAAGAAAGAAAAAAGGAAGGGGAAAATATATGTATACACACAAGATTGCTAAGATAATTGTACTACTAATTTCTATTGATTTATGGAAAGGAATGCTTGATGCTAAATTTTTGATCAGTTTTACATGGCTATATCTGGTAATCTGAACCACTCCTTTAAGCTAGCAATTTGCAATTTAATAACCATTGTTAATTTCCTGTAATGTTGTTTTGAAACCCCGTATCACTTTTTAATTTTTAAAATTTTCTTATGCTCTTTAAAATAAAAAAGAAGGAAAAAAAACGCTACTATCCTGTATAGTGCTGTGATGCCATGTACTTTTCAGTAATACAAAGAGAAACAAGGGTGAAATGTCATTTATAAATGTAGAACATACAGAATTAAACTGTTGCATTCAGCAATTTTTGGAAAAGCATTTCAAGATATAATTTTAGGGGATCGCAATATGGGTAGATCTTCAAGACTGTATAGGATGTAGGGTGGGTTCTAAATTTTATGCTTCCCTTTCTGGAGGAGAACCTGTAATCCAGGACTAAAAGATACATTAAATATACTGCAATGACCTGCCTTGAAGCAATGTAGTGCATCTCACTTCAACCATAATTTGATGTGCTCTATTTGTTTGAAGAGGAATTTAAATATTGACTACAATTTCAAACCGTTTTTGAGATTGAGAGTAGACTTGTATTTTTTTCTGGAATAATTCTGTAAAAAGTTACACTGTTATCTGCAGCGTGTTGAATTGTGATGGCTACTTTCAGAGATACATTCTTACATATTCTATGTAGGAATCCTATCTCAATTAGCTACTCATTTATTTTCAAAACTCTTCAAGACTCTCTGCTCTGGGCAAATAAACTCCTTAGCGACTCAGCCAATGACTGTAACTCATTTTCACCAAATGATATTTGCTGTTATGGTCATAATTCCCACTTAACTTTAAGTTCCCAGCTTGCATGTACTTTTCAACAGGTATGTGTGATCAAGAAGATGCATAATTATTTAAAGGGTTTGTTAAATTTGGAAACTGCAGCCAAGACAGGACTTTAGTATCTTAGAGAATGTGGGACCACTACATTTAGCCTTTGGAGGAAGTAAAGTAATGGGATAGTTGTAGAGGAATTTACCTTGTGGAAAAATACTTTGTATAAATATCAGCGTTTGTTATTTAAAACTTCACTGTTACAAAGATTTGTCACTTTTGCTATTATCAGCATTTTAAGTGATAAAAACTGAGACAGAAGGTGTGACATTCAAGGAATCACAGTTAAACAGACCAAACAACGTAAGTTAGGTCTTAAAATACGATCCTTTGAATTTCTAAACCAAAGCTATTTTATGATATGTGACTTAGGAACAATTCTTTTAAAAATATAAAACAAAATTTGAAAAACTTTGAGTTAACGTTGAGAAAGTCTAAAATAGAGGATTTGGGCATTGGTTTAGACAATAAAAGATCAGTCAGAAGACTTTGCTTAGTCAAATTCTGCTGAATCATTTGGTGAAATTTCAGAACTGAAGAAAACTCAGGAATGTTTAATTACTCTAAACATCCTTTCTTATTAGCTACATGAGAACATAGGTTCTCAATCTAAGATGGTCACAGCTGTCCTTCATGGATGCCAAGTCAGAGGGATGCAGAAAAGTCAAGGTAGAGGGAATTCAAAATCCAAAGCCCTGTAGCAACACGTTAGAAAGGAATAACTAAATTCTCAGACTATAAATTTTCTAAAACAGAAAAATATTCTTCAGGGTGATGTGAGTATCAATTAAGGAAATGCAGTAGCATATATATCAATTTTGTTTATTATTAAACTAATATTACAGTTTTAGTTAAGTATTTCTGAAAGAAACCCTGAACTCATCAGTTTTATTTTGTTATAAAATTACTGCACTTTATATATTCTCCACGGTAAAGTTTTAAAACCTATTATAAATGATGTTATCATTAAATTAGAATGTTAAAAGGGTAAATAATTTTCATTTAACATACTTAATTCAGAATGCATATTTTCGTTTTGTGAGGATACACTTTTTACCTGTTTTTTTTTAATTCCAAAGATGACAAATTTGAATTTAATATGTTTATGTTGTTAGCCCTCTTCCTGATAAATTTAAGTGAAGTAGTTCAAAGTCAAACATTTTGGAAGAAATACTATAAATTCTATGGTCCCAGGAGTAAAAATCAACACCTACGATTATTATAGCTTTCCTATAAATATTCTCATATAGGCTCTCAATAAATTAGAAACTGACATCAGGTAAACCCTTCTAAAGCTTTTCCTTTGCCAGGAAGTATAATTCATTTTAGAACAATTCAAATAAATCACAAATTATATTGTTTGAGAGAAAGTTTTTAAAAAATACCCTCCTTTTAAATAAAGCATTAAACTTCAAAGTGAAAATTATCTGCAAAAGCATTATTTATTTGTTAATCCTTTGACTTAATAAATATTTATTCAGTATTTCCATTGTCCCAGTACGTTTTGGGTCAGGAAGTGGTAAATTAAAAATTTCAGAGACTTGCCTTATCTGACAACCTTATCTATGTTTGTGAAGACCCTCCATAGAAATAATGAACAAAGGAGGAAACTATCTCAAGAAACAAGCAATGCACATTGTTGAATTAAGGAAAGTAACTTAGTGGTTAGACAGCTGTTTTACCAGTAGTTGATTCAGGAAGGGTTTTCTAGGGAGATAATACTTAGCAGTAACTGGAAGGATGAAAAGTTGGTGCTTAGGCAGATGGGGAAGAAAAGTGTCCAAAGAAGTCCTTTTAAAGAGCCCTGATGTAGGATCACGTTGGAATAAATTATAAATTACTTTCAATTTAGCCTGACATTAATGCATATAAAAATAACAAAATGTCAGAGAAGTAAATATGCAGGCCACTACCATAAATTCTTGAAAGAGTTAACTCTGACCATTTCCCACACCACTGCTCCATGAAAGACATACTTATTCAATTGTAGAACTCCCTTCTGGGAAGTTCTGATGTATTGTCTGCACTTTTCTCAATAATATCACATTTAAGGCACATGTCTCTTAATCCTGTTTGTTTGCCAGAGTATAACTGGATGTACACCTCTTTATTGGATGCAAGCGAATTTGTCCTCCAACCTGAACAGTTGTTCACAGTCCCTGCTTCACATTCGAATTACTCAGAGAGGAACTTTACAAAGCTTCTATGTCACACAGAGCCATATAAATTAGATTCTGTACCTGCAGGGCTTAGGTAGGAATAGTTAAAAAATTTCCTGTATGAATGTTAACATGCAATCAGGGAATGACAGCTCTCTCTTTGTGCTTTGTTTTGTGGTGTTCTAATTGCCTGCTCAGTTAGGATATTATTATTATGTTTTTTTTTTATTTTAAAAGTAAAAGAACAACAACACAAACATACACACAGTAGCACAAGAACAGTACAAAAACCAAACTACAGGTGGCAGGGGATCGACAATGGTTGTTGTATTACACGTTGGTAGCTTCAAAGTGTATACTCAGGACAATACAAATAGACATATAAGATTGATCAAACAACATGTGTGTATGTGTGGGATGGCTGACATGGTTGCACTGTTGTCTCATGTCATATTGATGTGGGAAACAATTGGTGATTAGTTGTAGGATATTATTAAAGTAACAAAAGCAAGCAAAGCTGAAATAGAAGTTTCAGATAGCCATGGTCTGGTCATTCAGTAATATCCATCCAGTCTCAAAGCAGAGCTTTGTTGGTTTATTGATTCATTGATAATAAAATGTTTAGCCTGGCCTTGTGGCCCTTTCCCAGTAAGATCTATTAACATTTTAAATTTATGGAACAGTTTTTCAACAAAAGTATAATGTGACCCACATGTGTGATTTTACATCATTTAGCAACCACATTAAAAAATTAAAAAATTGAAATTGATCAATTTATTGAATCAGTAGATCCATAATAGTATAATTTTAATGTCAATAGATAAATTATTTTCATTTTTTTGTCTTAAAATTTGATGTGTGGTTTACAGTTTTAGTATTGGTCACGTGTCAAATTATCAATAGCTACATGTGACTATTGGCTAGCAGATTGGACAGTGCATTATAGTGTGGTGTCCTTAGATTTTCATCCTAATTTCTGCTGCAGCTGTACTGGAGCATATTAAATCACACAAGTTTTAAAAGTATTCTGTAATTAATTTATCCCCAAAGCACTTAGCTTTGTAATTGTAGCCATGTCACTGGATGTGGGCTCTGTGTCATTATACAACTCCTGCCGTGTAGAACATCCTCAGTCCTTCTCAGTTTGACCTATGTGCTCATATAACACACACACACACACACACACAAACACACACACACACACACACACACACACACACACACTTCTTACTTGGAACTCACTGCATGCCTTATATCTGTAGATGAAGAAAGCAAACTAAGCAACTCTCAAAGATCTCAGTCAGCTCAGTGTTCAGTTCTCAAAGGGCTGAAAAATTGATTACTTTATGATATTTTAACCACTTTGGAAAAACGAGTGTTCACTAAAAAGGCAGAATCTTACTGGACCTTTGAAGATTCTCACTATGCTCCCTAGGCATATTTTTGTGAAATTAGCAGAACTTTAAAGATACTTTTAACTTTTGAACCACAAAACTTTATTGACTAATCACAATAAAATATAAAAAAGAAAATCATTGATGTAATACCTCATCTTTGGCTTTACTAAATAGTGAAGAGAAGGAAGAAAATCTGATGTTCAATTTTATGGAGCAGTGTGTACATTAGATGGTTTTGCGTTTTTTTCACAGAGGATTGATGTTGTAATTATAAAATAAATGTGTAGAAAAGTGTGATCAGGTAGAGCAGCCTGATCAGTGTATAAGCTCAGAAGAAAATAGTTTATGTATATATGAAAATAATATGTTAATGGTTCTAAATAATAAATTTCCTTAATGCCTTTATTTGTGTGAATTTTACAGATTTTATGTTAAACATAATTTGTCAGGTTTTTGAGCTTTATCATAACATATAAAAAGGTTAAGGGAGAATCTCAGTTCTATAGAAATGAAAGTGTGCTGTGCTGATGGGCCTATTGCTTTGAATCTGTTTAACTATCTTTTAGAAAATAATTGTCCCATTCATTGTAGCAGATATACAGTCTTTAATAATAAGGCAGTACTTTTGTAGGGCATATGTCAATATAGTACATAATTTTTGAAAGAACTTAATTAAATACCTGACAGATATAATAGAGAAGAAAAGCCTTGCTATGTAGTCAGGATTCAAAATATACAACCTCTAACCAGATCTGATAAGAAAAAAAGTGTCATGATCCATGCAAAAATATCGAAAGTACAAGAGATCTTCATGATGAAAACTGTGACTTGAAATTGTAGATCACGCGTGCAATAACTTCTGCTTAGAAAAAAGCTACATTGTACTCATCCAAATAACTCTTTCTTATACCTTTGTTCCAATGTCAATGAAACATAAAAATAATAGAAAAAAGTTTAAATAAATTTTAATTGCTGTTTCTTTAATATTTTATAATAAAATTTTTCTAAATTTTAGTTTATTAGTACATGTATGTAGCACATAAAGTTCACATTCCTTATGGGAAGTTGATATGTGTACATAACACATCTGAGTTCATTGTTAATCCCCATTCCCTTCTCTTCTTCCCTCCGCTGCCTTCCCCTTACACCTCTTGGTCATGTTCCATTTTTTCTGTGCACCTGTGCAGTACATATATTTACATGCCTGTGTGGAGTCAGTACATGTGCAAAACACTTCCCAACTCCTTCATTTTGTCTGTTACTCTTCCCTCCCTCCCCACCTTGTCCATCTCTTGATCCCCACACTTAGTCTTAAGTAATGCTCCCTGGGACTGTGTATTTAAGAACAGGCAGAAGGAAAGGTCTGTTCCTTTTACCTCCACCTTTACAAAGGGACTTGTCTTTATGCTGGTAATTGCTCCATGCATCAAAAAGAAGCACATTAAAAATGAACAGTTTCCTTTGAAAAATGCAAAAACAATATAATTTGTTGATGCAAACATAAAAGGTCAGCTAATACTAATTATATACCTGATAAATTTGTTTAATATTCATTCAAAACTGTAATAGACTAAAAGAAAGTTGCAAACAGATTCTATCTTGTGTCTTTAGAATTTTAGAAGAAGAATGTATCCTGTGTGCTTTTCAAAGCTTTGTTCCCCTGCCTTTGGGACTAAATCATAAAGTTCAACCAGCAAAGCTTTGTTTCCCAAAGGACACAGCAGGCATTGATAGTGTGCTGTAGCTGTAATTCTATAGTGACACCAGATTGGCGACTGATAGAAATCTCTTGGGTGAAAGTGACAAAGCTGTAATATTTCCACAATGGACTGACTGATGTCTTTGGAAGATCTGTTTGATTTCAAAGGACATTTCCTATTTTTCTGTGAAGATGAAAGTAGATGAGACCTTTGTGATGAAAACCATCTGACTGCATAATAAGCATTGCAATAAATAAAATTATAGTGTCTCATTTCTGAGCTATTTATTGCTTGAAGCTGATTAAGAATATTTCAAAGTGTAGATCAAGTACTATTTATTTTTGATACAAAGTGATTATGAGGTTATCTTTATTTCTATCTGATTAATAGAGAATAAATTATTTAAAAACTAGAACATGTTGGCAAGTCCTGTGAATAGTGAGGAGCACATGGAGTTTTATGAGGTGATATATTTATTATTTATAGTTAAAACAATAAATATTTAAGTACATTATTACATAAAGTGTTTTTGTTTAGCTCGGTTTAAAACAAAGCAAGTAACATTTAAGTTTTTGCTTAGCTATGTTTTTTTATGTTAGGTTATAGCTTTATATTAAGTAATAGCTAAAATCATGCAAACTTTAGTAAACTAGGAAACTATGCTAAGAGCTACATTAATTTAATTAAAGGTTATTTTTTTAAATTGAAGCTTTAGATGTATATGTTATGTTCTGTCATATTTAACCAGTCAAGAATGATGAGCCGTTTTTAAATTGTTACATTCATAATTGTTTCCGAATTCTAAGAATGAAGCAATTATGTTTAGTTCATATTCTTTAACTATGTGGTCAACACTTACTATAATTTACTGTATTAATTTGTAATTTAAGCAACTACTAAGGATCATTTATTAAAGCTTACTTCAAGGCTCGCTGTTTAAAAAGTAAACAAATAGTATTAACATGAGTTATCTTTAGAGTGTACTTATATAATATACTTTAGTGTTTCTAAAAACACTAGCTATAGAATTTTAAAACACCACACTATTATTCCTTTTTAGTTACTTAGGAGAGTATGCTTTTCTTTATTTTATATTAAAATTTAGAATCATTACAATTTCAAAATTGTCTAGGCTTTTATTAGTCAAATTCAACATGCTTCATTTGTTGTTAAGTAGGTTTTGATTAATGTTCAGCTTTCTTCAGAAGTTTAGAAATCCAATTACTTGTCATACAGATTCCACTGCAAATATAGTGTATAGTATGAAATGGTTTTGATTCAGTAATTTTACTTATAATAAGAAACATAGTCTACAACTGCAGCAGAGGTGATTTTTTAAAGGTTTATTACATGACTTGAAGTTTTGTTCAGACTCTTGGACGATGTTATTACCAGTTATTACTGCCTTCATTAATGCAACAGTTCTTAGCCAGGACTAGTACTACGCATCTAAAGATATTTGCACGTGTGAGCAGGTCTTTTATTCATGTCAAAAACTAGGAGCACTCTGGCATTAGATGTAAACGGGCAAACATGCTAACAGTGAGATAGTGCTGCAGAAACTATTAGGTCACGGTGGACTATCTAGACTTCTCACTGTCTTGTGCAGTGCTAGTTGCCTGTCGTTGCAGCAAAAAATTACTACCAAGTAGCTTTAAACCACACAGGCTTATTGACTTATGCACCTTAAGGTAATGAGGAGGTCCATCAGAGGCCTCAGTTACTAGACTGGGGCGTGGCTGCAGCCTTTAGAGCTTGTGGAGCAGAGAATCTGTCTCCTTGGCCTTTTCCTGCTTCTAGAAGAGACTTGTTCTCCTCGGTGCCTTTCCTGTCTTTTCAGAGCTAGACACCTGGTGTCTCTCCAGTTGCCGTGCAGGTCTTCACTCAGTGACTACAACAGGGAAAGGTGGTTCGTTTTTAGGGACTGCTGTAATCTGAATTTACTTACATATTCATGTCAAGTTATTGTTCTTATCTCATTGAGCTTCATGTAATCACATTTGCTAAGTGTGTTTTGCATGTAAGCTAATAGATTCTCAGATTTCGGGGATTAAGGCATAGAAAGTGCCTGGAGAGGTTCACGAGTTCCATGTGCCCTGAAGAACCCTCTCGTTTCCAGAAGCGCATCATTAGCGGGCATTGCCTGGGAGCATCCAGATGAACTGGCGGCTTTTAATTTCTTATCATCTGTGTCTGATGCCATCTAAGCAGTGTCCAGGGTTGGCACCGTTACCCTCTTTTTTTTTTTTTTTTTTTTTTTTTGGTACTTTCTATTGGAAAGAAGCTGAAGGGGAAGCCGTGAGTGATGAATAAAGGTGACACGAGGGTAGATGTAAAATCCAGCTTTAAGATACAACTCTAGATGTCTAAATCTATAAACTTACATAATATAACTTACGTTTCAATCTGTCTGTTGAAATTTGAAAGACTTCAGTTGTAATATAAAATTGATTATTTTTTCTAGAATGTCAGGATTTTAAAAAAATTAAACAGCCTGTAATTGTTTACTGTAGGTACATACTTTTAGAGAAAGGATGAAATTATTTGTATTATGTATATATAGAATTATAATGAAAATGGACATTTAACCTTTGCTACTTTTAAAGACATATGAAGACCCCATAAAGTAATTATCAATTTTTCTGTTTTAAAGGAAAAAAATGGCGGTTCACAATAAGGTTGTGTAATGTTAACACATTTAGTTTCAGATGAAGCCAAGTTCGGGGCTATGTTTCTGTGATCTATTCTTTGGCAGTTGTACTAGAATAGAATTTTTGTAGAGATTTATGTACATTGTTGATTACTGCTTAGAAGATGTTAGAGCCTCTTGTTTAGTAATGATCTCAGAACAATTTTGAATTACTTATTTTAATAATTATACAAGCTTCTTGTTGTATCTTGACTCCTTAAATGAACCTTAGAATAATGCTGAGTAATTCAGTGGGTTAAATCTTTAGGTTTAATATTTTTTAAAATATAAAAAATATAATTAGTTCTGCCAAGCTGGTTCTGGGGTGATATTGCTGAGGAAAGTCAGAAATAGCTAAATTAATCCTTTGGGGGATGATAATGCATTGACCAGCTTTATAAAGAGAGGAGGAACCGAAATTCTCCTTGGACATTTCCTTTGTCTCTGATATTTTGTCCTTTTCACATTTGAATTTTTAAACTAAAATCTACTTTCTGGGTATTAGTCACTTTATAAATTATGTTAACAAACATTTCATAGTGCCTTGATATAAATAGGTCAATATAAATTTTTAAATTGTATTAGCATATTGAGCAGTTGGTGTATCTACAGCACATTCACATTTGGGACTTTGAAGCAATCAAGAATTTGAAAATACAAATAACCTAACAGGATTTGTCTTGTTTTCCTAGTCAGTGACAAACAAATCCTTTATTTGCAGTCATGTTTACTTGTTTTATTGGTGGAAAAGAAAAATGTCAAGCAGGAAAAAGTAGTGTAAGTAAAATGAAAGTCATTGGGTTAAAATTACTTGCTGTGGTTTTTTTTCCTACTTCTTACTGTGCTGTGCTTTTGCCTCATCATTGCCCCTTGCACTGTATTTCACCCTAAGACCCCTGGAATGTTACACCTAGATTTTAATATTTATCCTTCAAAAGACAGCAGCGCATTTTCACATATATTGCAAGTATCAATACATATAAGAAATTATCTTCTGATATTATTCAGATCTTTCATTCAGAAATCTGTATTTTTGCTTGCTTTTGTTTGGAGTATTTGATAGCATGTCTGTATATTTCTCTACTGGTTTGCAGAAAATCTCTCATAGGAGAATCAGTAATGTTGATTTATTTAATTCTTGTTGGATCTCCTAAACAATATTTTTCAGAATGTGTTCATATCAAAGAATACTACAAGGTATTTCAATAGATCATTAAACTGAGAGAGAGATTAACATTAATAATCCGGAAAATATCATAGTTGATCAAAGATGATGAAAGACTTCATTATACACTATCTCTCCCCTTAAGTAAGCATAGGTTTATGGTGTATTTATACTATAAGATGTTTTATCTACTTCTATTAATTCAGTCAAAATTTTACTATTTTCCAGTACCGAGAACATGAAAAAAAATGCATTTCAAATGAGTATGATTTTGTATCACTTAATCAAAGTTTAATCAGTATCAGCAAGTGCTTCTAATGTATTGTGTTGTTCAGAAAAAAAAATTAAAGGTTGCTGTTTCATTAAGCTTTCCTTAATGAGACAGTTCTAGTAAATAGTTATAACACCATTTCAGTGTACTTTCCTAAGTTTTCTTGCTAGAAAGTTTAATTGACTTGTTGCTCATCTTGGCAGGTTAAGAATATAACTGGTAACTTAGAAGATGACATTGGAAAAGATAGACTGCTCTGGCAGCCATGTGAGGCTGGCTGAGAATGAAACAAGCCCTGGCCCCGTGCTGGCCTCGTACCACCAAGTAACTTGAGTGAGGCTGATATACCAGCAGTGGTTGGAGTTGAGTTCTGGCTCATAAAACAGACCTTTCATACTCTGCTGTGTTCTGGTTCGACAAAGCAACCAGATGTAGAGAACTCTGCACATAAATTTGGAATGTACTTTGTTACAGCTTTCGATAGCTCTGTTGTGAAATTCACATGGTAAAATGAACTCCATATTCATAACAATTTTTACATAGTTACTGTACTTTATAATATGTATTTTTAAAAGAATTTAGATGTTTATAAATGTAATTTAATATCATCTATCTTCTGTGACAAATGCTGTGTGTTTCTTACCAAGATTGATAGCTTCATATCACATGTAAGACTGTGTTATGAATATTCATTAACTACCAAATACATTTTTATAATGAGCAAACACTTGTTGTAAATATTATTTATTGAGTCATACAACATATATTAATTGAGAGCCAATTATGTAAAAGGACCCATGTTGTTAGTTATTTTTGCATTCAACTTCCTTTTTGTGTAAATAGATAAAAGCAACTTGTGTTAATTAAGGAAATGAATATAATTACATGGAACATTCTTTTATGCACAGTAAGGGAAGGAAGAATTTTTCAGAATGAAAAAGGAAAACACACTTTTGTTTCTACTTTTAAAGTTCAACTCCTCAAGATTTTATGTAATCAGCAGCAATTAATATTTAATTTAAAAAGTCTTATTTTAGCAAAAGACATTGCCCAAGAATGATGTGATAAGTGTGTTAAAAACAAGGGGAGTATTTTAAGAATTCTAAGTTGAGCATCCTGAAGGGGATCAATGGTAATGTGGATTTTGCTGAAATAAATTTTAAAAAAATTTAAATACCCATTGCATATTTAGACCCAAACTACATTTGGGACAAAGGTGCAAGGAAGCTACAAGCAGCCCCTTAGTGCCACTTTCCAATTATTTGCACTTTAATTTCTCCTGCTTTTCAGGTCAAAATTAAGTTGGTATTTGAATGCAAACGGTGAAATTATCTGTGATTGCAGAGTGGAATTACAGCCCTCTGTGCGTTTCCGTCTTTCCTGTTGTGCCTTTCCTGGGGTGAGCACACTGGGTTAGATGAGAAGTGATTTTTCAGGTGTCTCCGTGTAGCTGGAAAACTGTGGGATCCAGCCGCTCTGTGAGAGCTTCTTCTTAGGGTACCAGTATCGACAGTCAGCTTTGGGAGGTGAGATGTGAGGTGGCATGCGTCTTCACTGGTGGACAGTGATACTTTCTATGTGAGTTTTACTGATCCATGAAAATCATCCTTTTCTATCACATCTACACATGCTTGACAGTTGATTGAGAAACTCAGTGTTAAACATGAAAATGAGTTTTGTTTTCCTTTTAAATACACGCACACACACACACACAAATTAAGAGATAGAAGATATCAAAGAGTATCCTTGACCTTCACCATACTACACACCCTCTCTCACTGATATAATTTATTTTGCCTTTGGGCCTGATGACTAATTTAGTGTTTTCTCACTGATTTCATTTTCCATTATTTGGAACCATGTGGATGGTGCAACCTTATAATAATTTCATTTTTTTATTGGGGTTATATAAGAAATCTTTAAAATAATAGAAATATATGTTTTGTCTTTTGTTTCTGAAAATAATTTATATAATTTTACCCTGCATTTACGAGAATATTTGTATTACATATTACAGTCTTATAAAGTTGTTTAGTGTATTTTTCTTCTGTGGTTACTGCCATCCCATTTTGTCAGTTATTTTTATGTACTACCATACTATTAAGTAGGGATTTTCCTGAAATATTGTGTGAAATACTTTTTATCAATTAAATAAGTGCTATATTTCTCTTATAAATATTTTTGGACAATTCAGAATATTTTCACAAAATAAATGTATTCTCAGTATAATTCAGTAAGAGAAATATAACATTTAGGTTTTATGAAGGTATACGTTTTATTAGCTTAATCTATTAACATATAACCAGGAAGGAAATTCCTGTCAATAATTATTTATTAAGTACATAATTGCATCAGTCACTTTCCATGTCACTGCGACACAATACTGCACAACCCAAACTTATGGGAAGCAAGTTTATTTTGGCTGATGTTTCAGAATTTTCAGGCTATGTTCAATAGACTAAAACAAATTAATGACGTGATGAAAAGGCCTGGATACAGGAAGCTACTACATGGTGGTTGCTAAGGAAACAAAAGGGAGGGGTCTGGAAAACAGACACGCCCCTCCAAGTCAGGCCCCCACTGATGGCCTTTCCGGGCCAGGCCCCACCTCCCACCAGCAAGTCGCCTACAGGATTCCATGCTCAAATCCTCTTCCAAAAGCTCTGCCTGTGAGCCCGTGAGGTCTTGGTAGCACATTCTTTATAAAAATCATAATAATCATCATAGTATCTGCCTTGCACCATGTTTTTCATTGTGAAAATAAAAGCAAAATGTCAGAAAAGGGCGTCACAATCTAGAATAGATGGATGCATGGATGGATGGATAGATAGATAGATAGATTTATTCACTACAGCTGTTTTATAGAAAAGCAACAGGAACGGAGGCTATCACGCTTATGGACAGGGCACTGTTCTTACAGGCGACCATAAGGAAATAGTGCTTTTGATAAGCTCGTTAACATACTTTAAATTGCATAAAGGTATAGGAAATTATTATAAATGAATTTGTACTTAGTGTATATGATCCAAATTGATGCTTCATTATTATATCATCGTATCTCCTATTATATATAAATCATAGTCTATATATTCTATATTGTACAATATATAATAAAGACCTTTTCTAATTCTGTATCTTAGGGGCTAGAGGAAGAAGAAACATTGTCTCTTTTAATGTATTTTATTTCACTTAATCACCATAGTTTGTAATAATTTCTCAATGATAGTCTTAGGAAAATTTAGTAGTTTTATTCTTAACTGTCTGCTTTTAGAAACAGGACAATGGAACTCGAGAAATACTACCTTATTCCATTTTATTTTTTCAGAAAGAGAGATCAGGGCCATGGATGTAGCTCAGCTGCACAAGTTCCTGCCCAGAAAGAGAGATCAAAAATACAACTGTGATCTTTGAGGCTGCAAACTTTGTGATGTTAGGGACTGTTTGACTTAACCTCTGTGTACCATTGGCCAAAATATCACCTGACAAATGTGCAGTAAGGTAAATGAATATAATCACATCTTGGTAAAACTACATTCATTTGGTTAATGTTTTAATATTCTGTCATGTATTTATTAAGGCCTTACCTTATTTGGCATGCACTTTTAGAAGAACTACTCATTACCAGGAATGTTGCAGAGATGCAAGACTAAAACACATTCTTTGCTTTACCTAGAGTCAAAGGTAGGTATCTTAGTTTCAAATTGATTTTGGTACGCAAGAGCTTGCAAATTCTGTGCCTACAGCAAAGTCTAAATGATTTTATCAGCATCTCTGCTTGGTAGGTATTAAGCCTGGGCTCATCTGTTGCCATGAACCTCATCGTTCTCCCCACTTTAAAAATACCTGTTAAATACAATTGCAGCTAATACGGTATTTAGTATTGGCAGGGCAGGTAGTATGCAAGAATAGAAAGCCGCCTCCACATTCACCTTTGCAAAGAGCATGACCTATTATATTTGTTTTGTTTCATTTGCTTCTTGGTAGTTGAAAATGTGGCACTCTTTCAAGGAACTTCAACTGTGTCCTTTGATATTAAGGCTAAGGAACAGAAAAAGACTTTCTCTTTGCAGCCCTTCTGTGCTTCCCAGTATACTATGGCATTACTGATGGATTTCATTGTACCCTGCCTCAAAATAAAATATTAGAAAGAAGTCTGGACACGTAGCTTGGTGTGAAGACCCTGGTTCATTTCCCAGTACTAGCGGAAAACAGAACATAAACAGAAAAAAAAAAAAAAAAAGCAACCAGAAAATGCACATGATGAGCTATTTAACTTGTGTACAGAGCATTCACAAAATAATTTTTGAATTCCTGTTGTTAGGCTTTGGATGTAATAGAAGCTGGTGCTCACATCTTGATTCTGGGTGAACTGTGGGGTGAGAAACCCATGCTGTATGATTGTTTTGGATCAGTGTCTATCCTTTTTTGGCAACAAGGACAATAATCAAGCCTGTGATTATACTGAGAGCAGGGTACTAGTAATCTGTAACGGCTGCTGCACCTTCTAACTCACCCAGCTCTCATCCGATATGTGGAAGTACCAAGAAAACCAAAACATTAGAACTTTCTAGCCTTTTCCCCACCAGAAATGTTAACTCATCGAAGAGATTAAAGGATACCTAGAAGATAGCATATGAGAGTTCAAGGAAACAGTTTATGAGGGAAACTAATCTCCCCAGAATCCTACTTGTAATCATTTCTCAGAATGCATTTGTGCTACACAGTGATTAAGAGGACTGTTTTTGATACCTAAGTTATTCTCCCTTTTCCTCAGGGGAATAGTTTCAGCCAGCTGCAAAAATGGAAACTATGTCCAGAAATCAACTCACCTTGATATATATGGATATCTGACTCCAGGATAATTCTAGCAGGGTTTTTGTTCAATTAAACGCTATGTACAAAAAAATGATGAGTAGTTTTAGGGCATTGGATATTCAAAATGGAAGATTTGGGGAGAAAAAGAACTTTCATGATTGTTGTTCCAAATATGGAATGGATTAGAAGCCCTTATCTCTGTATACAGTTAGCTTTTGTTTTGCGAAATGATTGTAACAATAATTTTTTATCAAAATATTTAGATTTCCTTGAAATTCTCTTTAGCATTATAGATAGGACATTTTGTAAGCTATTTAGGTCAGCTTTTCCAGAAGCTGTGGTAAAGATGATCAGTTTTGAAGTTATTTACAAAGCAATTTAACAGCCTAATTTTTTCTAATGATAAAGTGTTTTACATAGACAATAATAAAAACAAATGTTTCCTCGCTATTGATTGAATCACACATGTACTGACACTCTAATCTTGCATCAGTGACATCGATCAGCTGTCTCAGAAAATATCTTCAAGGTTGTATTAATTAACCTTTTCTGGCATTGGGTTTATTCAACTTTATTTACTTTTCATGATATCAATAAGTAAGACTATTTCACCTGAAAAAAATTTGACCTGGATCGTATATTTTTGTCATGTGATGTGTACTTTGAAATATGTAAACCAGGGCCAAAGCTCTTGCTTTCCCCGTCTTCTTTCTGTCTTCCTTTTCAGACATGGAGACTAAAAAGTGCAAGTACCTGGTATCTTAGAGCCTATTGATTATGCAAATTGTATCGACTAGTCTTTTAATCATTCACACTTTCTAACTGCCTCAGCATGAAGAATACACCAGCTGTGGGCATTACTATTTTGTTATACCAGCCACAGAAAGAATTTAGTAGAAATCATTTGACTTTTTGTTTGACAGAAGTGAGAAAATGTAATTCATTTTTATGTATTTCCAAATGCTGATATCAGTCCAGCCATTTAAAAAAAGATATTTCTCTGCATGTTTACATTATTTACTAAATATAGAATGTAATCCTTGGATGATTTTTAATTTATTAGTCTCTCCCTGAAATGCTAAAACTTTATGCATTTAACATCTAAATAGGAAAAATGTTATAACAGTTGCAAAGTTAGTGCTGTCTGAACTATTACTGACAGACAGTAAGTGCCTATAACCTTTTTAATCTGAATTTTGGGCTACATTTTCACAATGTGAATTATTAAAAGCTAAATTATTATTAAAGTGTAAAGATAATATTAAGCTATCTTCTAGTGAAAACATGTCTTCATAAATTTAATTACCCAAAACATGATTCAGCTTTTAAATTGATCATTCTTCCTTCAATGTGGGTTAATTTAGACTGAAAATGGGCTTGTTTATAGCTTTTTTCCAATTTCAAAAGACATGGCAGATTTATAGAGATAATAATCCAGAGCATAATAATGCCCCCTAAATATAATATTCAACATTTGGAAGTATACTTCTTTTGTATTCCTAGTAGAAATTAGTACTGGGGAGAAAAACATTCCTTATCATCTGGCAGTTTATAAGTTGTAATTAACATTTTATTCAAAGAAAATAAAACTCTTAAATTCTGAAAAAAAGAAAATGTCAGTGAGTAGACAATCTCTCCTGCATGTGTTAGTACCTTGTAGTTATTTTAAGGAGCAAATAGAACTGGGGCATTGTATATGCAAGTATCCATGAACGTGAGTGGGTGTAGGAATGATCTGGTAGCGTTCCCTAAAAATGTAATGTTCTGTGATGCTTTTCTCATTTAAAAGTATGCAGTAGAAAGAAATCACATAATAGAGAATCTGCTTCCATATTTACTCCTAGATAAATAATTAACTTTCTTTCCATATATGTGAAGTTCTAAATTTTTAAAGTGATATATATCTAAGTATAGAGACATTACTCCTTTCAGAAAATGACCTGTTAAAAGTTACACTAAAGGAAGTTTTGTTGCCATTGTTGTGTTACGTTGCCTTTGTTATTTCTGTTTTGGTTGAGCTGTAATAAATATTTGGAAATGAAATGAGCTATATCAAGAACTAAGCATTTCTTAATGACTGCCGCTCCTGAGCTACTTTGCTAATTTATGGAAAGCAAAATGTTAAAATGAAATCTGTGGCTTCTAGGAGTGTTTAATCTGCCTAAGTAATTGAAGTACCTAGATCACAATGTTAACGAGGCCAGAGGATGATCAGATGCTGGAATTTAAGACATAAATAGCGCAATGATAAAGACAACATTAGGGGAGGAATCAAAAACGTGTCTTTGTGCCTTTTAACATTTGCCCTGAATCTACATTGTGTCCACTAAATTAGTATAAAAACACTTTCTAAAATCAGTAATTATGGTGAGAAATGTTTGTAATAATTTATATGAAATGCATCATACATAATTCCAAAACAGTATAATGATATGATAACATAGGGTATTAACGGTTAAGGAGGAAACATATTGAAGCCTAGGTTATCACAGAAGGTGTTTTTGAGAAAATTATTTCAAGCATAAGCATTCAACAAGTAGAAAAAAATGGTGAATTCTGGAGCTCACATGGTCCACAAGAAGCCAAAATTCTAACCTCAGTTTGAGAAAATTACCCCAAATCCTATCATTTTAAAGCCTTGCATTCTCTCATAGTATAATTTAAGGAATTACTGTAATAGTCTATATGTTTATTTTATTGTCAGGGTATTTCATTAACCTATATATTTACTTATAAAATATAATTGTAAATTAATAGCAGTGGAATATTGTTTGTGTGCAGAAGGGCATGACTTATGGTTCGTAGAAAACAGTAGTTTAAATGTTGATGTACTAATAAGGATCTCTCCTTGTTAACATTTTATTTTAAATTCATATATATTCATTATACTAAAATAATTTGTACAGACCATAATTTAGTTTTATTTCTGCTAAGATCGCTAGTTAGTGCTTGTGAAGAATTCTTTTGCATGCCATATTCAGTACTTTGACTCTCAGGTGCTTATGGAGTATATCTACACGTGAAGCACTGCATTAAAAGCTTCATGCAATGACACACAAAATGGTAAAGTCTTATTGATTAAGGAACTTACAATGATGATGAGAGGATAAGATTTACCCCATAATATTTTTAACTTTATGACAGGTAAATACTATGTAATAAGCCTCAAAATGTTAACCAGAAAGTTTTTTTTTTTAAGTTAAAAAAAAAACTTGTAGTGTGGATCAGAGGCTGAGTCCTCGGGGAGGCCATTTCAGTGCAGCTAATTGGTATGAGCAAAATACAGCCGTAGTGGTGTTTGAGTAAATATTACCGAGATTATTTTCTCAAGTAGGCCTCAAAGCCTATGGCTTCCTGTGAAGAAATGAGCTATTCTGTGTTCCTCACTCTTCCAATATGGCGGATTCTCTCTCACGCCACTTCAGCGTTCTGATCTTTGTGATTGTTTTCCGGTTCTCTGCCTCCTGTGTGACTTTCCAAAGTGAGTTGCTGATTCTCCCTATTGCTTTCTACCACACAGCAACATTTCTCCATTGCCTTTTGCATCATCCTCTTATGACACCCACCGACCTCCCTCCCTTTTTATTGGCTGGAGTACGGCAAGTACTGATGGCCAAACTCAAATACAAAATCTCCCCTTCAGAGAGTGCCACCAGGAGCTGCAGTTTAACATAAAATTTTCCAAAGATTAAAATATATATGAGCACATGAAACATTTTTCCATGACAAAATTTGGTCATTCATATTTTTTGTGATATTCTCCACATAATTACATATTTTAGCATACTCTCAATAGCTATTAATATTCTGTGCTATGGAAGAGGCTTCTTGTACTGGCTTTCTGATCCATAAAAGAGAGCTAATAATATCTCATAAAGGCATTTTAAGAAGTAAATGAGATGAAAGGGACAAAACCAAGAAACTCTTAGAATAGTCTGTGAGGTGTAGTGTATCCCTTTGAGTTTTTTCATGCTTAAATTTCCAGTTGTTCAGCTCTAACATATATTGAAATATTCCATTTCTTCTTTTGACAGTCTTACTGCAGGAATTTGCTATAATATTTTCATGGAACCTCACACCACCATTGTCATGCCTGCACACACACAGCATACCACATAAAAACAGACTCTCCATCTTTCTAAATAGGCAGTCCTACTTTTTTAGGAAAATTCTTAAGACACAGCACCTCAGATATTTGTGAAATTTGACATTGATTTAAATTCAAGGTAGGGGGCTGGGGATATAGCTCAGTGGAGTAAGCGCTTGCCTAGCAAGCGCAGGGTCCTGAGTTTGATCCCCAGTACCGCAAAATAAATAAATAAATAAATAAAATAAATTCAAGGTAGGTCAGGATTTCATAATTTATAACTTAGAACTGGGGCAAACATAATCCAGATGAAAACAAAGTCATTTACAGTAGGATTTCTGAAAACCAGGAAAAACGAACAGTGAGAATGTGGGATTGTTTCTAAATATGTATTTTATTTGATGCCACAAGGAATGTTAAAGTGGAAGCATTAAGAAGATATTAGGAAGTAAAAATAGATTTCAGAGAAGATGGATACATGAGGCATATGTATAATTTGGAAATTAGCTTCACAGATGACATAGGATGAAACAAGGCAGTATATGAACTGTCAAACTTTGATCTGAAAACTGATGTACCATCAGATATTGTCACGGTCATTTGTAAGTAATTGTAGATTTAAGCCCTGCATTTACATTTGCATTTGCTGTTTGATCTTGTATATAGTACTTGTTCTCTTCATCCAGGATCTGTAAAATCTATGACTGTCTTCATATTTCAGTGAAGCATAGAGTATGAGATACGGCCTTTGAATTTGAGGCATGTATGGGTCGCACAGAGTTGATTGAAGTGATTAAATAATTAAGATTCAGTGAATACTTAGCGTAAACCAGATATTTTTTTGTTATTTTGCAGGTATTCACTTATTTCATTCTGACAAATTCTCTGTGAGGTATATGTGGTCTATTATTAGCTTCATTTTAAAAATGGAAATATTAAATCTCAGGGAATTTATATATGCCAAGATCCCTACCATTGGTGACATGAAATTCTGGCCAATAGTAAGTCTATGATGATAAAATTGTATGTAGAATGTTGATGTCAGGAAAATGGGAAAAGAAAGCAACAGTGAAAAAAAAAAATGTCCTGGGCAGTACATTGTAATAGGAAAATAAAAGAACAGTGGTAATAGTGTGGTTCTTAGGGACATTATTCTAAATCCTAAGGGGAACACTGGACAAAAGCAAAAAATTACCAGAACATTAAGAGGGGAATGAAACATGGATATACATGAAGCTGCCTAAAGAAAAACAATGTATTTTTCATGCAGTATCATAACAATTCTTAATATTTGATTCTTATACTCTAAGTTAAATGACGTATTTGGCCATAAAGTTAAGAAAACACTGACTGTAGTAATAGTTTAATTACATTCTAATATCAATAATATGTAGCATAAAAGCATCTAAAATGCTATAGTATAATTTATCAGTTGATTACATATACTATATTTTTATCCACACTGTATATGCTTTCTTTTTTTTTTTTTTTTTTTTTTTTGCGGTACTGGGGATCGAACTCAGGACCCTGCACTTGCTAGGCAAGCGCTTATTCCACTGAGCTATATCCCCAGCCCTGTATATGCTTTCAAGATACAAAATATTTTGATTTTTCTTTCATTTTTATGTCAGATATAGTGCTCATTTCTATAGTACTAAACAATTGATTGCCTAACACAGTTTGTATTATACTATTTGTAAGGACTATAAAAGCAGTATCGTTTTATTTTGTTTATGTAAAGTTTTTTCTCATACAGTATTATAAATATTAGAATACAGTCTTTCATAATTGACTGATTGATTCCTTCTTCTATTCATTCAACAAATACCACTTGCACAAAATTCACTCGTATCCTCAAGAGGATCAGTGAGCAGTTCTACACTCTCCTGTGATCTCGTTTCTACTATACTGTGCTGTTCCTACCAGCTGTCATTTGCTTCACTCAAAACAAACACTGTTGCAGCTCCACTTCGCTCGCCAGTTGCTGCCTGTTTGTTCTGTGTTCTTCCCCATAGCAAAGCCACTTGGTGGAGTCAAGTGCTTAGCAGTTATTCTGCTCTCAATGGGTTTTACCCACCAATGAAATTTTACCACACCTGTCTCGGCAATGTATTCCTGTTAGAATGAATCACCAAGAGCCACTAAACAGACAAGTGTAGACATCACTGCTCAGCCCTCTTCTTCCCTGGTGAAACTGTGACATCACAGCCTTGCTGTTTTCTTCCTACTGCAAGGGTCAGTTCTTCAAGTTCTCTGTGGTTGATTGTTCTGTTCTCCCAATATTTGGATCCTAGAGTGTACCAAGGCTCAGAACTTGAGACTTTTCTCTGTCGTGACTAATGACACTGGAAATTGAAGTAGACTCATGGAAGAAGGATCTAATTCATTCAAGAGAAATAATTATTATGGGCTCAGCTAATACTGAAAGAAATTCTTTTGCTTGATCCCTAAGCAAGTTTTTCAAAGAACAGTGTGTATAGATTGGATTTGTTAGGAAATGAGAGATTTCTGGTGTTTCAGCCTCAGTATGAAAATGAAGCTGAAGTCAGGACTTGCCTAAGCCATCTCCTCTCAGTCATGTCCTGAGTAATCTTTTCTAGATAATCTCTACTCTGCAGTAATTAAACCAAATCCAACCACTGTACTCTGCAAATGCATACGGTCACCTCACAGCTCCCCTGAGTCAGGTGGGCCCCTTCAGGGGCTTTCCTTATTGCTTTCGTGGAAATTTTAGGAAGAGCAGTTTCCATTCACTGGTCCATGTTCAGTCTGCTGGCTCTCGGTTTCATACTCTTAGCTTGCAGGTTTGTTTCAGTAGTGCTCTAGCCACCTCATTATCCAAGCCTACTGCACAATTTCCGTCATCTTCTTGGACTTCATTTTGACTTTATTTCTGCTAACCACTGTCTTCTTCAAACCCCCTGTCTCAAGTATCTTCTGTGATACCATATTCTCCATATTACACTAGAGCCTTTCCCATCTCTAATCTATTTTCTCCAACTCAGACATTTTCATTGCTCTTAACATATTGTTGACCCCACTTTTTATGGTCTGACTACTATAATATTGGTCTCAGAAGTGGCCTGTGGTCACAAGAATAGTGCAGTGTCCTGGGTCTTCCACATGGATGCCTTTTCCATAATAATTTGGAATTTCCAGAACCAAAGCCGTTATCCTTTTTACTAAACTCCTAACAACTTACTGCTTTCTATTTTGTTTGGGGGTGCCATTAGCTACTTGGAATTCCTAGGAATATTAATGATAATACCTCGTTAATGTTTATTGAGTTTCTAGTATGTGCCTGATTCTGTGGTAGGCACTTTATGTGAATCATCTCAACTAATATAGATATTTCTGTAGAGGAGAGGATGTTTTGTTAACAGTTTGTAGTTTGAGAAGTTAAGAATGAAGTGTGCTGGTCCTTTGTCATCAGCTATGCAGGTAGTGTGGGTTTGGGGTGCTCAAGGAGGCGGCATCATGGGCCCTTATACCGCTCGAGGGCTTGTCCTCGTCTTATCTCTTTCCCTCTAGTTCAAGCAATGCCATATTTTGTCATTCCACTTCCTCACACTCTCTCAGGCCCATTTTCCTTACAGTAATTGCTTCACATCATCAAAAGTCTCTTATCTGTATGCTCCATTCTACGAAGATGAAATAGTAACCAATAACACGACCATCTTTGAAACTGTACTTCACTAATGTATGTTTCAGAAACCCCTAGTGATTAAAACTTAGGAGCCCTGTCCTGCTTCATGAGGTTTGATTTTTTTTTTTAATGGCTTACCAGGTAAATTCCAGCCTCTTCCACGTAATTATGAAGATCTCGTCATCAATGGGCCTCCATGCACAACTTCCCTGGCTTTTTTATCCCCTGCACCTACAATCCTGGTCTCCCTTGGTTTTTTTTAGTAATTCAAGCTGCTTGCAGTCTTCCTAGACACCATGCCACAGGTCACTTTCCTGTCTTAGTACTACCTTTTGTGCCTGCTTAGAATCCTACACCCCAGCTGCTATCCTGTGCTGGCTGTGTGATTTAATTCCCTATTGAATGCCTACTGCATATGATACCTCACTGAATATAAAATGCCTTGCCTTAACTTCCCAAACACAATAAGCAACCACTTTCTTTATTTAAGTACTAATCTCTGCATATTTCCATTCACAAATTTGCACCTTTGTTTTATAATGATTTGTTTCTGTTTAGACTGAGCTCCTTGAAGCTTGGCTCTAATTCTTTTAATGTTTTTTTTGCCTCTCCCTAGAACACACTGTTTCCTAGCGGTATTGTTCAATTTCTCTTGAAATAATAGTACTATTTTATAGAGGAAATGAACTGTGAATTAGATTTTGAAAAGTGTGTTTAGGAGGGGCTGGGGATATAGCTCAGTGGAATAAGCGCTTGCCTAGCAAGCGCAGGGTCCTGAGTTCGATCCCCAGTACCGCAAAAAAAAAAAAAAAAAAAAAAAAGTGTGTTTAGGGAAGTGATGGAAGAAAAGATAGGAAACATATTTGAACATGTGTGTGACCATCGTTAAGATCAATCTGAGTGCTATATCTGACCTTAGCATTTGTACTTCTGCATGACTTTTTACAGTGTGCATTCAAATTTCATACTATATTATGAAACATGCATATCTGTAGAAGGTGAAATAATAGATTGAGTATGGAAACAAACTTTCTAAAAATCAAATCAGTTAATTTTGTGATTAATTATAAAGTACTTTAAAAGCAGCACAGTGAGATAGCATCTGTGGTTGGCAATAGACATGCTGTGGATAATTTATTATTAAAGACCTTTAAAATTTTAAAAGCACAATTTAAAAAATCTTATAATTGAAGGGTAGGAAAATGCTGTTTTAAAAAACAGCAATATGATTAAACAACATCATACAACCTCAAGGCAAAGGCTGATTTCAAGTAATAATAAATTATCTGCCTATTTTTTGGGTGAGTTAAATATCATTGAAAAAACTGCCTAATAACACCTCAGGCTACTATCACTCTAGGTTTCTGTAGAAAGAATAGGATACTCACCCGGGGAAAATCTGTAGAAAAGCAACCTCTTGGGCGTTAGTGGGGCATTTTTGTCTCTCTGTTTTGTTTGTTTTTGCTTTTTCCTGAGATTATTACTCAATCAATGGTACTATTACATAAATGAGCCTGTTCCTAAATATTTTACATTCTTGCTACCCTCTTAGGACCAATTGTCATTCTTTTCTAAGCTTGTCCGTTTGTACACAGTTACACAGTAAGCTTTAGGAAGCTTGCAATGTATCAACTACACTTTAAAAGGCGATGAATCCAATGGTTTTTGAATATGCGCCATTTTTTGTGAATTTCTGAATTGAATGATAGTAACCTCGAAATACCACTCTGCGTGTATATTTTATTTATTAATTTATTTAATGAAAATAGCGACTATGGATTACTCTTCCATGTTAAGTAAAACTGGTATTTGAAATACTTTTTATTGGGCAATGAAATGAAGATTGGGCTAAAAATTGGCATTATGGAAACATTGGGAAAGAAAATATAGAAGTGAAGAAAATTCAGAATTCATCATTCTTTAAATGTCCACATGTGTTCTTATGTGAAGATGAAATATAGTTTTTATATAACTATTTTATTATCCAACTAATTAACAACCTGATATGTTACTCTAAATTCTAGTTTTGTGTTCTGATTTTTTATTGATACTTCTCATAGTTTACTTACGTATATGAGAGTCAATAGTTGGCTTTCTTAGTTTATTAGCTTCCTGTTTTATGATTCATCCATTTTTAAGTTTCAAATTATCTTGACATTAATAAAGTTCAGTTGGTAAGATTAAACTATGCATATGCATCTAATAGTTTCACTGATATTATACATAGTTTTATTTTTTATTACTCAGTATATGTTTAAAGCTAAATATTAAGATACTATTTCAAATTGATATGACAGGCAAAATAAAAAATCCTGCTGTAATTGGAAAGATGAACTGTTTCAGAGTGAGACAGCATGGAGAATGAACTGGTACAACCACAAAAATGCCATTTCCTGGGGAAAAAAGGAAAGATAAAATTAGGCACAGTGCTGTGCCTCTGCGGAGCATGTCAGTCTTTGTGTCCGGAACCAAGACTAGGCAGTGTGGATCAGATTCCCTTCGAGAGAACAGGGTCTCTCTCAGGCTTCACCTTCTTCTTGGGAGCTAATACAATTTCTGGTTCTGTATCTGTACCTGTTTTGAAGGGTGTCAGAATTTTTACACGACTAGTGGATTTAAAGATTTTAAAGTATGTCTTTCCCATTAAAACCCATAAAACTAAATCTATTATTTGTCTATTACTTCACAAAAATAAACTTATTTATGGTAGAAGATCCTCAATACTTACAAAGAAATAGTGTTCTGCTTTTCTGAAATTGTTTACAATTTAAATAATAGTAGGGGACCATGAAACAGTTCACTAAATTCCCTACTGATGAAATGATGTCTAATAGCTAAACACATACTATTATATCCATCTATACCTATATATTTTCAAATTCTTTGTGAAAATTAATTTCAATAACTGGCACATTTATCATTTCAGGTACTACTGAGATGGAAAATAAATGGAAATTGTGGCAAAAAATTAAATTAACTGGGCTAGGAATATAGCTCAGCTTCACAGTGCCTGCCTGGCAAACAAAAGGTCTTGAGTTCAATTCTTGGTACACACAAAAAATTATTTAACAATTTTTAATAAAGCCTCACTATTTTATTAATTTATTATATATAATAATTTATTAATGCTAAACTAAGTTCACTTTTACGTAAGAAAATGAATTTCCTTGCATGATGGATTAGAAACATGAAATGTATAGTCAAAAAAGTCTAAATCATTTGAAAGGAAAATCACACTGAAGGCATTAAAGCATAATTTATAGGTAAAATATTATGTTAATATGTTAATTAAAATGTTCATATTAAAATGCTATTAGGTAAGATTTCATAAGCAATAATTTTCAAATTTTATTTTTAATGCTTTGATGATATGTTAATAATACTTATATTTATTGGCAATAGCATATAATTCCAACTGTTTCAAACTCAGATTAATATTTCTCCCATTCATAGAGAAATGGTGAGTTTTTCTATTTATTTTTCATTAAAAACTTTTTGAGATCTGAAAAAGGTGATACTTTTTTATTTTTATTTTACATCTTTGCTGTCTGCTATTTTGGAGCCATTAATAAGCTGAAAATATTACCAAATAAACAAGATAAAGTAATGATTTGAGGTATTACTGTAAAATCAATTCAAGACTGATGAAGTTCTACTGCAGCTGATGTGAAGTTTTATTGAAATTGTGCTCACCTGTGTCAAGTAGGAGGTGCCAGATTTCTGTGAAAACTTCATTACTTTGAGAGAAGTTAAATTTTCTATCACCATATCTCTCAGGCTATGATTCATGTCCACATGATTAAAGTATTAGCAAAAAGTCTCAATATGTAGATCTTCATATTCTCTTCATGGAACTCCTATGGTGTAACATGTGCCAACTTGTGTCACCCTTTTCTTTCTCCTCCTCCCTCCTACCTTGCGTTTCATGTATTTGGCTTGACAGTGACCGAGTTATCTGCCTGTTGTAACAACTTCCCAGGGAAACATGTCCTACACAAATGCATCTTTGTGTAAGCAAACCAGCTTCTCTCAGCATTCTTTCTGCATTGTGTTAATGTCTGTGTGGAGACTGTGCTGAACGTGGTGAGGTGGCAATGGTGTGACAAATAAGGCCCTGACAACATGTAGTTCACAGTTTTTCCTACTCACAGCAGTCCTAGCATTCACCCTCCAGACCCTTCCAGATTCCCATTCTGAGCCTCTGGCTGTTGCTCAGAATCTCCAGCCTTTGCTCCTAAAATAATCACAGAACTGACTTTCAAGACTCAAAGCTTATGCCCTTCTATCCCGTGTGTCATACTTTAAAAGCCATAAAACTTTTCAACCACAGATATATGACACTTTGCATTTTCTGTCTCCCATGATTTAGCCCATTTCCTGTGTCAGTTTCTCATTAATTCTTTGTTAAAAATTTTTGCCAGATGAGCTCTTATCATCAAATATTATGGTCTAAATAAAGTGTGAATGTGTCCTCCATGGTTTCATGTGTGCAATTTAATTTCTTTTGTTAAGTATTAAGATGAGAGTGGTAATCTACCCATGGCATTTAGATTTAGGGTGTTTGGGTAGTAGTTAGGATTAGGAAATGTCTCTAGAGTGTCCTAGTAAGTTTATAAGGAGATAGGGAGGCCAGAAGAGACCTCTTCATGTTCCTTTCTCTTGCCATGTGATCCCCTGTTCTACTCCAGGGCTCATCCAGCCAAAAGGGCCATCGCCAGGCATCTTAGTTTCTCCTGTCTGGTTGCTCAGACAAAATACTCAACACCCAAATTAAAGAGGGACAGGCTTATTTAGCTCCCAGTTTGTAGAGGTTTCAGTCTGTAATCAGCTGGCTCCTTAGGGGGCAGGACACAGGAGCAACAGTTGCTGGCAATGGAAGACAGCAAAGGCAACAAGAGCAAGAGGGGTCTCAGGATAGCAAGACCCTTTCTCTCCCTTATATGGCTCGCTGGCTTCCTGCTCACACCATCTCCTGCCCTGGCAGGCTCAGGATGTTTACAGAGTGAGGGCCCGGCCCCTGCAGAGTCACTTAGTTAAGCTTCCAAACTTCTCAGTTCTCAAGTTGACACAATGTATCAACCACTACACCAGGTGTGACTGCTTGACCCTGCACTGGAACTGCGAGCCAAAATTAATGTTTCCTTGTACTTACCAGTATGCAGTACTGTTTTATTAATGACCCAAAATTAAATAAAACACCATAGCATCAACAGTTCCTGGGTTTAATCATTTTATCTGATGCAACTATCTTACTCCTCTTCATCACGTTGCCATGTGTCATCTAGCATTTATATTCCCTGAAGTGCTAGTTACACTTGGAAGACTTCGTGCCGACAGTAATTATTTACCTTCATGCTTTCTGTAATACTGCTGCATTGAACAAATCCCACATAGCTAACCCTCAGTTACTAATCTAATTTTATTACTCACAACACGTATGTGTATAAAGTATTTAGTGATTTCCCATTACTCTGATGAGAAACAGAAGATTTCCTAAAATGGCTCACAGAGACTTTTACTGCCTGCACTGTTCTAATAAAACACGAGCACCCCGCAGTTACGAACTGTATAACTTCAGACCAATGAGGTTGAAATGACACATATCCAGGTATGCTGAACTTCCTCAAGCTGCTAGTCTTTTGTACTTGTTTATTCTTTCACGTGGGGACAACTTTTTTTCGAAATTCATCCCTCACATGGCAGGAATGTGTTCTGTAGTCTGTTAGGGTACCACAGCTGACCCTTCTGTGTACTCACCATGTTTAAGCCTTTCAGCTTTATGCCTCCCCTTGAGTGTGTGGAGGTAAAAGTATGTCAGTCCTAATTTGAAATTTTATTCTCAATGCTAAGTATATGTTTTCATGAAAGTATGATGGAATTAAAGTGTAGGTTTTTTTCTCCCATAAATAAATTTTAAAATTTCTGTATACCTAAAACCTGTCTATTATATTTGGTAATAATGCGAAAAATTGTACTGGTAAATGCACTGGTTACATTCACACAAAGATATGTTAATGATTAAATATTAATTCTGAAATAGTTTGTGACATTTACTGGAGTGTATGCTTTCTGTACTAATAAATGTATTCACTCTACTAAGAAATATATTTATTTGCAGTTAAAGGCACTAAGGATATGGAAAATAACCCTAAGAGAGCAAAAGTTCATGATTTTTCAACATTAACTAAGAAATTTGAGACAGACATTGTTATCAGAAGTACACATTTAATGACAGTTCCCATACTAAACTTCTCATGAAATAATATTTATATAAACTTCAATCTTTTGCTACTAAAATTATTTCTCCATTTGGTTTATAATTCATAGCTCCAGTGCCTTAGAAGCTAAATAAGGATTTAGCTTTTCAATAACAACCTAGATGGTTTACTGATGATCCAGTCTTTGCTGACCTGATTTGTAATCTTGGTTCTGTCCCAACCTAGTGTTGTACCCTTGTAAAATTCCTATAACTTTTCTCATTTTCAGATATAAATATAGACATTAGTCTGGAATATTTTAAATCTTTTACAGCTTCTAGAGACTTCCACTATCGGATGAAAACCTGTACTTTCAAATTTTCTTCATTTTTAAAAATCAATTTTGAAAATTATCATAAAGCTTACTTTTAAAGTAGTTTGTTTTTAAAATTATCAAAAATTAATTCCATAACAAATGTTGAAATACCAAGGGGTTCTGACCCTAATATTTTGTTGTAACACAAATAATTTATTTGTTATGTACAGCGAGAACATTTGTATAAACTAAGTCAGGATAAAACAAATGCAGCTGTAAATCATATGTTGTTCTTTTTTTAATATGAGAATTTTAAATGAAGAAACTCAAATGTATGCCCAAATATACTTCAGATCAAAGGAGTTTGTTGTGAAACATGCTTGTTATAATAAATACTTCTTCCTAATGTAACAGAAAACAAATATACACTGATCTTATATTTGTGTGAGCTTCCGTTTCCTTTTATGTCTTGCCAGTGTTGTGTTGGCAGTTGAAGTGGTTTTTATACACTCAAAATTGTTCAATATTTTAGAAAAAAGAATTGCCTCAGAAATCTTTCATCCTAGGAGTTTGTGGAAATGTCACCTAGGTTACTAGTGTCTCAGTTCTTTAAAACAAACGCAATGTCTCCCCAATGCTACTACTCTGCATTTAAAATCTAAGGTGGAACAATTTCATTTCTTAAATTGATAGCTGTCTCTTACCCTTAGAACCCAAGCTGATATAGCAATCAATGGTAGGATCCAGTATTTTTATATGGTAATTATGTTATGTCATTCACTATGTTGTTCTCATGCCATCAGTAACATCCTGCTTTAACAATGTTAAGTTTTGATATAGGAGAGATAAATGTAACTCCTAACCTGCCAGATACCAGGTACACAAAGTTTATGTTCCTCAGAACTGAAGAATGAATTTTAAGGAACAGTGGAAGTAGAGCAGGAAATGTTCATTGAAAGGGGAGAGATACAGCTCTGGAGAGATAGTGGGGGACCTGGAAAATGGGGTTCCATGGGCCCCATTTTTCAGAGTAAGTTTTATAGAGCAAAATCACAAGGTAAGTCCAAAAGCACAAGGTGGGTACAATGCGGGACACATCTGTGATCACCCAAAAAGATTATAAATTTAGCCACTTAGTTAATATTGATCCAATGGGAAGCAGGACATGTAGCAAGTGTGCCTGCAGAGGAGGAGGACTTTTTAGGACAAACAAGTCAGGGGTTCCTGGCTACCCACCTGGACCACTGATGGTAATGCCAGTTTATTGTTCGTTTCTCAGGAAGGCAGGTAGGCCTGGTTGTTTTGTCTTTATATTGAGATCTGGCCTCCAAAATAATGCAACTCTGGCCACAGTTGTGCTATATTTTCATTCTCTGTATTGACTCCCTAGAGATCCCAGCCCTGTCTGATGCCCATCGTATTTCTCCTTGATTTAGCTGTCTACAATAGTGTGACTCAGGAAAAAATATGGCAGTTTAGGTCTTCCCTTCTAGATGCACCTATAGTCTCTAAATAGATTTCTGCAAATCTTTAGTACCAGCCTCTCTATACCAAAACTTTCTATTAGAAGGAAAATGTGAACAAAAGAATGCTTTACAAGTGAATCCATTATGAAATTTACATTTATCATGCAAATAAGTCCTTTACTTCTGATTTCTCATATTCAAATTTTGTGCTGATTGAATGGCAGAGGGTTGGAGGACCTCAGTGCCCATGTTGCTTATGAACTGTGACACCTTGTTGTTTCAAAAGGTGAATGAGGCAGAAGCCCAGAATAGTGGAACAAAACTGGAAAGACCTTGGTGGGAAGCAAGAAAAGAATGGAATGTGAAAAGAATCTGAAAGGGCATGGCACTAGTTTGCTTTTCTTTAAAACAAAAGGGAAGAAGAGGAAGCTGGCAGAAGCAGCAAGCAGTTCTGTCCTTTGTTCTTCCACCTCCAGTACCAACAGAAGGGAATTTCCAGCAAATAGCTGGCAGGATATGCAGTATTTTGACTCATGTCTGGAGACAGTTCAATAAAGCATTTTTTTTTCCTCTTCCAGAAATACACCAACACACTGAGATTAAATGAGAGATGTGATACCCCCATCCCTGTCCTGCCAACCACAGACTTGACCCCCAGTGCTCTTTCAATTATCTCCGTAGCCACAGGGTAGGAAATTGTAGCTCTGGCATGCTTCCTCATCGGTGCCGGGACTTTAAAAGCTTCAAAATAATTTTACAAAGGTACTTTAAATTTAACTATGAATGTTGCGGCCCATATATCATAATTTCATAGGAACTTGATCTGTGTGCCATTATTTTTTTCAAGTAAACATACATATTTTGTGCCAAACTATAGTTCATAGTCGGAGAATAGTTAAAAGGAAAAGAATAAAATGTATTCAGTGTTTTGAAAGATTTTCTGTCAGGCAGAAAGGTAATTGCAGTCATGTGCCACATACGGGCATTTCAGTCAAGGACGGAGTATGTGTGCAATGCAAATCTTACAGGATACACTGTGGCGGAAAGACCCCTATGTCCCAGTGATGTCGGAGCTGTAACAGAGTAAGATGTTGTTCACATGTCTGTGGTGATGCTAGTGCAGCAAAGCTGCTGTGCTGCCAGTTGTATCAAAGTGCACACATCCATTTGTGCAGCGCGTACTGCTTGAGAAGGATGGTGAATGGCTACTGTTACTGTATTCATTATAACGTACTTGTAATTTTAGTGTATGCTCCTTCTACTCACAAATAAGTTTACTGTAAGGCAGTATGCTGCACATCGCGTGTTTACTACATCTCTTGACTGAATGAAGGCTGCAGACGGGGTGACTGACCTATACCATTTCGGTGTATGTGAGTGCAATCTGTCACGGTCCACAATGGTGCAATTACCTGCCAAAGCATTTCTCAGGACTTCCATCCCATCACTAAAGAACTCATGACTGCATTTCTAAATGAAGAGTTCTGTGATGATCCAAACTTTGGATTTTTATGATTTTCCAAAATATAATTAGTAGTTTATGCTCTAAGAATAAATCTTATAATTGTAGCTGAGTTACCCAATGTAAAGACATTCTGTTCATGCCAGGCGGCAGATGTCGTAGATATCAATACAGTTCGCAGATATCAGATATCGAATCAGTTCACATTTGACTGAATATAATTTGTTTTTTTTTTTTTTTTCGGGACCGGGGATCGAACTCAGGGCCCTAGTGCTCAGCGGCAAGCACTTAGCCCACTGAGCTGTACCTCCAGCCCGTGAATATAATTTGTAAACATGCCATATTTTCCCTCCTCTTGATTATATCACTTTTTCTCTCATCATAATTTTAAACAATATTGAAAACTGTGCCCAGTTAAGGTCCAAAGCAGTCTAAGAAACTCCCTGTAGCATATTTTGGCATTTATAAGCCTGAATCAGACAAGTTAGCATTGTTACTGAAACTTCATTGATAATCCAGTGGAGATATAATAGCACAATGAACAATAATTCTTCAAAAATCTAGTAAGGAAATTTATTTTCTACCTGAACAAGATAGTTTTTTCATGTTTAAGCCTAAATATGTAAAATTATGTGAATAAAATAATACAGGGGGAAAATAAATGATATTTACTCGATCTAATACAGACATTTTAGTTAAATTTATAGTATTTTTTCTTATATTCTTCTACTAAAAGAAACCAAAGCAGATAAAAACTAAGCCCTCCAAACAAAAACCCCATAAGAAGAATTTATGATCTTTGCATTTTTTAATTTACAAATAGTAATAATTATCTAAATAAAGAACTCAACTTCAAATTGTAATCTCAAATAAGATATACCACAATATTTGCTGATATAATTTTATATCTAATAGAAAGTGAGAATTACTTAAGAAAGTTACAAAGATTGTTCTAGAATAGTGGCCAACCAATTTCATGAGTGTTATTGTGTGTCCTTTCAGACAAAAGATGTTAACGTATGTTTTTTTTTCTAACCGAGAATCTCCATCTTTAGGTTTAATTACAGTGTTAGCACTTAGCAATAAGTAGGTTGGTTTTCTGTTGAAGTTTGAGTACTGGGGCTCTAAAAGTTGTGCCATCTCTGTTCTAGGAGCCTTAAGGAAAGGACCTTTGTTAGTTTTAGGTTGCAAAGTACTTTTAGAGCTGATCAGCTAATCTTATTCCCTTATAGTTTATGAAATATAAGCCAAAATGTTTTAATTTTGTTTCAGAAAGTAGTGTGACTATATTAAGACTTCAATAATTTATTTTAATCAGAAGAAAGAACAGAGAAGTATTATAAAGTGGTGAGAACTCCTACAAGAGAAGACCAGGTTTAGACATTAATAGGGTGTGTCACATAAATTATCTAAATTGGCCTCAATTTCCCCATCTACAAAATGAGGCTTTGTCTTACATTATTTGTAATGTCCTATCCAGCTCATGATTTTTTATGATTATGTAAAAGACCATTAGAAAGAAATGGACTATCTGCTAGGATGTGATGAAAAGTCTAGTTTGGAAAGGTACGCATTTTTTTTTTAGAGACGTTTCAACTGTTAAGCAGAACATACATCAAAGCAGAGGTAGTCAACCAAAATTTATTTGTAATTAGTAACATCAGCTGGTATGCCGTAATTAATGGGCACTTTGAAGGGATTTTATCTTTCCTTCTGATACTTTAAATTACTTGTTTGTTTGTCATGTTATTAGAGGCAGCCTTTAAAGTGAAGCAATTTATATAATCACAAATTTTTAATTTAATCAAGCAGAAATAGATGACTTTTTTTTTCATACCATCAAACAATAAAAATCACACTGCATTTTATAATATCTGGAGGAAATGATAAAATAGAGCAGATTTTCATATAAAATCCACGTGCTGTTGCTGAAAGGCTAATGGCTACAGTAAAGAATCGGTCATAAATTCATTAATAAGGGATGCTGTGTAACTGAATTATCTAGTCCTCTATATGTTCTATATAATATAGCATTCAATCAGTGACCATTTATTGAGTGCATAGTATTTTCTAGACACCGAACTCAGAAAATCGAAGGATGTGACTGACATGTTAGTAGATTACAAAAACAAGAATTTGGAATGAAAATCAAAGTGATAGCTTGATAGTAATAATTGCACTCTGCTCCATGGATGGCCAGTAGGAGGTTGAGAGAGGGAACTCTCAGAAAGGTGTACCACAACCACATCAAATCGGGTAGTTGACTTTGTCCTGATCCTGTTAGCGTTGGTCCTGGAGTAAGGAGGTGAAAGTAAGATGTCCAAACCAGTGAGTGCTTATTTGGTCATGACTAGTATGTATCAATAATCTCTGTATGGATTATACAGCCTTTACATATATAATTTTATTAACTCCACAAACAAGTGTCTGTTTATATATTATTTCTCAGCTATCTGAACCAGGGATTTCAGATTTGATTTACATTTGATTTTGCTACTTATTGAAAATTAAAAAAAAGAACTAAGATGAGCCAATAAGAAGAAGTGATGTCATGAGTCCTGACTTATCACTGGATACCTCATCCTGCAGGTGTAAAAGCTTGGTTCATAGAGAAAGTCTTAGTTTCCATGGGGAGGTAAGGTTCTGAGCAATTTTATTTTTTCCTCAGCAAAACTGCTAAGATTGAAGTTCACAGAGAACAAAAGAACTGTGAATAACAAAGGAAATAATGCTTTATAAACCTCGAGAAATATTAGGATGCAAGAAATTTTGCTTGAGATTTCTCTAAAATATGCTACAGCATGTTTTTCTCAAGCACTTACCTAGAGCTGCTGTGCAAACAACTTAATTTAAAAGCATTCATGATTTAGATTATAAATGGTAGCACAAGTTACCAACAACAAAATGACTCAGGGCCTCGTATAGTTAGAGATTTTGTAATGGTCACTGTCTGAGATCTGCCATACCCTGTACCTTTGCAATGCAAATTTCAGCAGTGTGTGACTAGAGAGTTCCTATAGGATGCAGCAGCGCCAAATCCCTTATGGAGACAGCAGTGTCTTTTGAGGTCTGTTTAGTGCAGAAACCATGCAAGAATAAAGCTGGAGGTTATGGCACTGGTTTAATAGCTCTGGTACTCAGCAGGAATCATAGAGCTCGGTAAATGTCATCCATGTCTGATAAAGCCATGGCCCCCACAAGCAGGGAAACAGTGATAGCAAAGAAATGACTGCGGAGAGCGGACTTCCTTATGAGCTATGTCCCCGGCTTTGTCTTCTCTTTGCTTGTTGGTCTTCAGATACATGTTTCTCTTGACTTCTGGTACTGTTCCCTCTTCTATGGTCTAAGAATCCAGAAATGTAGCCCATATTGGTGTGTGTGTGTGTGTGTGTGTGTGTGTGTGTGTGTGTGTGTAAGCTAATTTTCTAGGCTTAAAACAGAAATTTACACCATACCGTCTTAAAGGCAGTGATGACTATCTTGCATTTGCAACACTGATATTGTATTACCTGTCATACTCTTGAAGTCAGTGTGATAGGGAGAGAGAACCTAAGGACTGATACAAGAGACTCTGCATTAGTTGTGCATGTTTTGAAACTCAACTGCTCTAAGTTTTCTAGCCACAGGAACATTGCAAGTCTGGGGAGTATCAGAGGAACTCAAATTTATACCTCATACCATGGATGACGAACCCCCACCAGAACGTTCTGAGGTCATTCTTTGTGTTAGTTAACCTGGCCTTTTCTCACTCACGATGGCTCTGTGACTTAGCTTTTCCTCCCATGACCTCCACTGTTGCTTTCACACTGAGGTGAAACTCCGGTGCTTTAGCCATCGTGTCTTTCTCTGTCCTTCTCCACAGAACTAGTCACTCTCAGGGATAGGATTTAATTCACTCTTTCGCTTGCTTTCCTTGGGTGTCTCTTCACCTGCAACTACAGTAGTATGTAGGCTACATACAGTTACTTGATTTTGCCTATTTTATTTGATGCTGTGGCTCTACCTGAAACATTGCTGAACACAGAGTAAGTATTGGCCAAATATCAATTGACAAGTTAAGTGGTGGATGGAAATTTTGATACTCTGGAAAAAAACTGAAAAAAGCTATGTGCTACTGTTGGATGTTTCTCTCTACAGTATTTCCTGCCACAAACTCTGTAGTAGCTCTTGGCTTATGTTTCAGTGTGTACTATATAATT
Source organism: Dinomys branickii (assembly GCA_004027595.1). Taxonomy (NCBI): domain Eukaryota; kingdom Metazoa; phylum Chordata; class Mammalia; order Rodentia; family Dinomyidae; genus Dinomys; species Dinomys branickii. The sequence goes on from PVLD010001153.1 coordinate 77,639, forward strand.
ATTGTTCCCTGAGAAATAAATTGGTATCTACCCAAGCTACTCTAAGAGCTTCCATCGCTCCTTATTTAAACCCAGAGCCTATTCCCCAACCAGATGTTGCCTCCAGGCCATTGCTGATCTGTGCACCCGCTCTCATCTTGGTTGTCTTCTCAGGCATTGCTGTTTTTTTTTTTTTTTTCCTCCACATTACTTCAACCTACTAAGGTCTTCCTTGTAGTAGTGACACTTTTCTTCCTGTTTAGAAATGATGCTGGTATGGCTTGCTTCTGTGTATCACATATTTCAAAAACTTCATATTTCATGTTTTGACATTTGATGAATGATGACATATAACTATACTAGAAATAATCCATATTTTGCATAAGAATATAATTATGTGAATTATGAATATTTTTAATGAAATAATATTAAAGCATTTGTGATTCAAAAATTAGCAAATCTGTACTATGTCACTGAGTGAAGAATTTAAATGAAGAGTAAATGAATAAGAAACCATAATTATGGTAAAAGAGATACAAAATTAACTCCTTGATTTATTACAATATCATAAATATTTCTAAGATTTTTTTAGTACTTATGATATGTCAATGACTGTTTCTAGTATCTCACAATAAGTTACTAGTATATGTAAAATAAGTTTAAATGTAGATATTAGTGCAATAATTTTCTACATGCAAAGACTTAATCCAAATGGATTAAGTAATTTCACTGAGATCCCAGTTACAGAAATGGGTCCCTGTAGCAGGTACATCTGACATCAAAGCTGATGCTGTCTTTCCAAGATAAAAGAATTCTCAAGTGGCAAAAGGAGCACAGTAGGGTTGAAGGGTTAATCAGAGTATTCTGTGCTCAGAAAAAGCTTTACAGAGGAGATGGCATTAAATTGAATCTGGGAGAACCAGTGAGTACAACAATATCGATGAGGCTGGAAAAAAAAAATGATTCTGAAAAGTGCAAGTCCGTCAAAATAGGACAGAGAATCTAAAAGGAAGTTGGCAAAAGCGAAGTATGCAGACAGAACCATGTATGGCACAAAGAGATGTGATTTAATGATTTAAGTATTTTAAAAAATTATACAGTGACCCAGTACTAGAAGGATTAGAGTGAGCAGAAACTTTAGCAAGCCCTGCAGTGTTAGATTGCAGAGACAAGGGGAATCCTGAACAAGAAAGCGGAGTTAGACATGGGGAACAATAAAGGGGCTGAATACACAGCTCACGGTTAGTGGCAGTTGCTATTCTTGATTGCTTAGATGTTTGGGAGGTGAGTGAGAAGTAAGAGTTGAAAATAAAACCTAAAATTCTGTGTAATTTAACAGAAAGGATTTCGCCATTTAAAAATTCAATAGAAAAAACTGATTGTGAGGAAAATACATATCCTTTCTTATTTTTAATTCTATATACTTTGGCAATGTTCATGCAAACAACAAACCATGTGTAATACATGTTTGGAGCCTAGAATATAATTTAGACCGTGCTTTTCATACAGTGCAACTCATACCCTTACCTGACCCTTCAAAATCTGTGTAACTTTGGGAAAAGTACTGACCGCTTCTGAGCCTAGCGTTTTCAGTTAGCAACTCGGTAAGGGTGTGTCATATGATACACAGCCCTCGTGGGAAGTGGATGTTATCATCAATGAAAAGCAGGCAGAACACTACCTAACAGGGACATGCGCTGCAGTTGTACTATTTCTTGTTAATTTCATTGATACTACAAAGGAAATTTGAGCAGATACATACATTTCTGGTAGATTCATGGGCAGATTAACATGTTAGTGAATCAGACTCCATGATGGGCAATGAATGAAATCATAGGGTTAAGCTTTTGGCACCTGTTACATTGAAGACAAAACCAGAGAAAACAAAATATGCTTGGGAATAGTCTGAGGATAGAAAGAAGCAAAAGTGTGTTATTTAAAAAGTTTGGGGGTTTGATGAATGGAAGAATGATTAACAAGTAAGGTAGAAATGTAAAGAAAAATGAAAGAAGGTCTCAGTCTAGATGCAGTGTCAGAAAAGGGTTGGAAAGCGGATTGCAGCAGTTCAGAAATAACGTTGAAGGTCTAGAAATATACAGGGGAGGAGATAAGAGGAAAGGGAACTGAAAGAATAAGTGAATGAGTCTGTTTAAAAATTTAAAATCTTACAAGGGACTCACTGTTGTCTTGTTCTGTAGGGTTAATAAGGTGGTTGATTAAGAGTGAGACTAAATATGAAAGTATCCATATTTGTGTCTCTTAAATGATATGGTTATGGATTCCTAGAGAAACATGGAGCATGTTCAAAGGCCAAAATTTAAAAAAGAAAAAAAGATGAACTTGTTTGAAATGGTATGTAAATGACACTTTTATACGATCTGCTTACTATTTGTCATTTAGCTGCAGGTACCTGTTCAGTAAAGCAATTCTAAATTTAAAGACATTGCTCAATGATTAATCAGGAAAAGTATAATAAACACAGTGTACTACTTCCTGTGGACCTTCATAATTTGGGGGCATTTAGTAGCATCTCTAAGAAATATATGCTTGTGTGCTAGTGAAGATGAGGGATTCCTTTGGGTGGTTGTGGCTAGGTGGACAGCACGATCTAATTTCTGAGAACTGTTGCAGCATCAGTACCACTGTCTGGTGCTTTGAAGAGTCCAGGGGCAGCTGTAAGATGCAGAGACCACCGTTACCATGGTGCTTAGTCCTGTCTCTATCATATTACCTTTTTATCCTTTTGCTGTGATCCAGGGTGTTTCCTAGCATTTTTAATGTAGTTTTCCTACCCACTAATTCTGGGAGCTATCCAAAAATCTTCCATGTATTTCTTTTCTTTTTAATGAGGGAACATCTGTGTCCCTTGCTTGTAACTGGAATCCTCAGTGATAAACATGGTCGTATTATAAGCATTAATGAAACTGAACATAGAACTTGCTTTATTTCTGGAAAAAGTGCTATCAAAGGAAATATGACTCTGCCAAAAGCAAATGTGAATGGTGACATCTGTCTATCATAAAATTGCATTATCCTAGAGAAATGAAATTGTTCACACAAAAATCTGTACATGAACACTCAGATTATTCTTAATAATCCCAAACGGGAGAACGGTTAAAGTGTGGTACATTTATATCCTGTAACACTACTTGCCATAGGTGAAAAAAAGTAGTGTTGAAACCTATAAGAGTTTCTTCAAATCTGTAAGGAATTGCCCTGGTTAAGGAAAAAAGTCTCAAGAAGTTACACATTGTATAATTCTGTTCCTCAACATATTTGAAACGACAACATGTAGACACAGAGAGCAGGTTACTTATTTCCAGGGATGAGGGTCGGGGCAAAGTGGGAGCGTAGTGATGTGAGGCAAGAGAAGGGAACTATGTAGTGACCACAGTGTTCTTTATCTTGACTGAGTCACTGTGACTATCCTGATTGTGACGTGGCACCATAGTTTGCAAGGTGTTAGCATTAGGATAATCTGGTTAAGTTACATATAATGTGTCTGTAACTCCAGGAAAATATTATGTCAAATAAAGAAGGTTAATAAGAAAACACATTAAAAATTATGGAGAAAAACACTATCTACAAACTAGAACTGTTTTTCACAGTGCTCCAAATGGAGCCCAGGATCCCATGCTCTGAGCTATAGCCCCAGACCAAAAAGCATATCATTAAATATTATATAGAATTATTTATTACAGTAAGCTTTTATGGTATTAATAACCAATTTGAGAAAGACTGATTTCCTGGTGCCCTGGAAATAATTCAGCTTCCTAAACTCCAACTGTGAAAGAAAACAAATTTAAAACAAACAAAAAGAACACCTCCTTTTGACTATTACATTAATCCCAGGTCAGTGATATTTCATTTAATACTTTGAAAATCAGAGTTCTCTTCAACAAATTAAAAAAAGTAACTTAACAACATCAATCAGTTATATGCATACTCACACAAATGTTGAAGAATAATTTTTGGGAACCCATTTTGAAAACGTCAAGGATCATTGCTTTTTTAAAAAGTAGAAATATTACTTTACTGATAGAAATATCATGTGAGAGAAAAATCTGATTATCACAGGCATTGGAAACCACCATGAGCCTGATATCCTCTCTGATTTGGGGTATTTGGTAAAAACGAAGCCTCAACTCTGAATCATGATTTTTACATGAGCTGCATTCTTATCAGAGATTCTAACAAAAAAAATTCTTAAAGATATTTTTGACTATTTTGAAATTTATGAATATACTTAATGTCAAAACCTTCATAAGTGTTTCACTAAGGGTATACTACACTAAGTAAATATCTTAGTTGCTTAAGATTCAGGAACAAGTAGCTTTTTCTCCAAAAAAAAAAAAAAATGCAGCATAACTCAGGATAATGTGAGGGGAAAGAAATTGGTCTGAATAATACTTAGATAATTTCAATAAATAAATGTTCAGTGACATATATGTGTACCATCATTTTAATGATAGTAAATATAGTTATGAAATATTTTGCCTAACCTGCCTTTGTTTAAGAAGATGTCAGAGGCAGATACCCATTCAAATTCCGAGTGCTGGGGTAATTCAGACTTAAAGAGGCGGGGATTAAAATCAGCAAAACACTGTAAGTAATTCCGAGTATAAACTCTTAGATGACCTTGAATTTGAAATGGCAACTCACAACCCTTTCTTACTAACACAGATGGGAATAATGAGAAAAACTTTGCCAAAGATAATTTTGCTGTATTAAGGACAAAGATAATGAAACATAATCTAAGACTCTAGGACCTGCTATTCTTTTTAGTGAAGGTACAATTCTTTAGCAGTGTGGGCAGTAGTAACCTTAGTTTGTGTTATTGTTTTGTTTTGTTAATTACATGCATTTTATAGTCTGAAGTTTTAAATATTTGCTTAAACACTGCAAATTTGAAGAGATTAGATGATTATGCCTAGTGACAAATAATGTTACATTAAAGCCCATGATTCTAATTTCTTAAAACATCAATTATAACTGTGTAAATGTACTCATGAATGTTTTTCAGTGCATAGGGACAAATTTGTGATTTCTGTGATGTTCAGTTAACAATTACTGACTGAACCTGCACAAAGCAGTCAGTTATGCAGCAGCATTACTGATGCAGTGAAATGGTGTGCTGAGTACTGGAGATGGGTGTTTGTCTTGATGGGATGCTAGAGATGATGTATTTGTTATTAGGACTAAGTCTAAGATGTAAACATTTTAACTGCCTTGTCAAGAAAAAAAAAATCCCAAATAATCTAACAGATTCTAATTTTGTGAAATCTACTTTTGTGCACAACTACAATATTTTTCTTTTACCAGCAAGTTTGGAATCTTGTTTTGAAGAAATCAAATAACTAATTGAATGACAAGTTAAGGAGAGTAATACATAATTAATTATAAATATTGTGTTGTAAATTTGTCTGAATGAATAGCTTTGTAATTCAATAAAATAAGCAAAACATCTCAGTCTAGGCTTATTTATGGGTATGAGCATACACATTTATATAATATTCTCAAAGAGAATTAAGGCCCCAATTAACTGAGAAACACTGAAAAAACTCATCAAAACGATGGGGTTGAACTTTATATAAAGATATATATGTATGCATATACACCCACTTTTGGAGTCAGACTGTATTATCAGTCAGCAGAATAATGAATTTCTCTTCAGTTTTTCTCTTGTTGTAATGCTTTTTTTCTTTTTATTTCTCCTTTTTCCTCCATTTTTACTTTTTTTTCTAGAATAAAATTAGCCTCTTTCAGAAGTCAAAATAGAAACTAGTTGAGATTTTTATCATGACTGGTGATCTGGTTTCTCATAGGACAAAAAGAAACAAATAAACCAACCTCTGTGGAAGATTGAGTGAATTTGTTATTTTCTGAGCAGCAATCTCCAAATATGTTACCTATGAATTATCTGGCAGGTCCCCCTAAACAAGTCATGGGAGGAAATAGTTTACTGTTTTTATCAATCATTTGGATTAAATACATGTAAATTTTTAAATAACATTCTCTTTTTATGGATATAAAATTGCTGACAAACATATCATCCAACTGACCATGTTAATCTATGCTCAAAATTAGTAAAGCTTAACCAAAACCGAAGTAGAACAAATATTTAAAAATTCTAAATGTAGAAGCCCCAGCTTTGCTAAGTTGCCCAGTGTTACTAGCTTTGTTTGGAGTAAGAATATTTACTTGTGTCCTTTTCTCAAATGAAGAGTAATATTAAAAATCCATTTAATTAACAGTAACTAGGTACCTGACAGATTATAGTCCACTTTCAACTAAGAAAATAGCCGTCCCTTTTGTAGATGGGCTATTTAAAATAGGAAAAACAATGTCGTAGGTCATAATTTAAATCTTAGTTTGGGCCCTGATATCTACTATGGTGTCAGGTAAGTCAATGATAGTCCCTGGTCCCAGCTTGCTCACTGTGTAAATTAAGGAAGGTAAAACAGAAGAGCCATAAAATAATATTCAAAATCCAAAACTTTATGGTTCTTTCAAAGCACTGTTGCCAGGGATATAGCTCAGCGGTACAGTGCCTGCCTGGCAAGTGCAAGATCCTGAGCTCGATCCCTGGCACAGAGAAAGTAAGATAGAGTGAGAGAGACACAGAGGGGAATAACCCCTATATGTACAATTGTCCTTTAGCGTCTGCAGGGAAATGGTTTGTGAAAATTCTCCCTCCCATACAAAATCTGTGTATGTGCAAAGCCATTATGTAAAACAGAATAGTATTTATACAGAACTCACCCATCCTGTGCGCTTTGCGTTATCTCTAGATTACGTGCAATACTTAATGCAACATAAGTGCTACCTAAATAGTTGCTATCTTATATTTTTTAGGGATTAATCACGGAATAAGTATACATACATGTTTGGTACGAATGTAACTTTTACAAAACTATGACTTGTCGATCTGAAATATTTGTATGTATGTATATATATATATATATATATATACTTATTTTTTTCTAAAAAGGAATATAAACATATTTAAAATGTAATTATAATATAGTAAAGCTGCACTTTAATGATTATTATAATACATGTATTGCACTTAAAATAACTAGTGGACTGGGCAAATAAAATGTAAAATTTAAAAATAAATATATTGCATTAAATTTCTATTAGCTGAGCGACAGAGCAGTTCCCTAGCACGTGCAAGGCCTTGCGTTCGCCTGCAGCGCCAGGAGGAGAAAAAGAGAGAGCAGATGAGTTGGCGCATTTACCTATCGCTTGTATTAGCAGAGAAGTTAAAATTTTAGTCTTCAAGTCATTTCCACAAAGTAAAATCCCCAAGTCATTGACATAAAGGTTCTTTAAAGTAATATGACTACAAGCATTTCTAACCCTACTGAAACCACAGCATGTAATATTTAGAGGTGTTAATCAGTAGGATTAAATTTATTTACATGACGTAGAAGATTAAAAGTATTAAGTGCATCTTAAAATATTTTAAGGTTTGAGTTTTGTATTTTGGTATATTTGTTAGTATATCACACTGAAGGAATGAGGGTGGCTGTCTCTAGTATATGCTACCTGCATAATTCTGAAGATCTATTGTCCAAGTAATAAAAGTCCAGTTCTGACAAGTTCTTTCAAACCATTCCGGAAGATCATCTTAGAATTATCGCTCTGACTGGTCTGCTTAGTTTAAAATGAGCTTTATTTCACCGGGACAAATTCTGGCACAAAAGAAAACAGTAGGCTATAAAGATATAAGGGACACAGCTATGAAGGAAGTTTTATGCTTAAAGGAGGTATGGGAGAGTGATTTGAATTTTTTAAAATGAGAGAATAGGCCACCTTTCAAATAAGATCTTTAGATCAATAAGATCTTTCAAAGTCCTGAAATAGTCTTTTTTTCTCCTAAAAGCAAGACTCAGAGCTTTTGAGTTCAGAGAACTTTTTCCTGGAGCTACTGATACAGCCACACCAGGGACTGGCAGATAGGGCAGGACACTCTGTCAGCTGTCAGGAAATAAATCTATCAGACAGAAGCAGTCTGAGTTGGAGGAAGTGCTCCACAGCACGTCACCCCAGGGGCTCTCAATGTGCTTCATGAACAAGGGCTCCCGGTGTCCTCTGATTTATGTACACCGGTAAAGTTACTCCTGACACAGATGAAGGCTGAGACTGAACAAGAGGACTACCGCACTCTGCTTCCGTGCTGCGGACCCCTCACTCCATCCAGTATCGGCCATGGCTGCAAGGAAATAAAAGCATCACAGGCCATTTCCTTTCCAGGGTGACCCAGCTGAAGGGCCGCTGTTAGAGCTGCTACTAGCCAGCTCTGTTACTGAAGAGCAGTAGGTAGTAACACCTATGTTATAAGGATGGTCCTGTTAACTGAACATCCTTTTGCAAGCCCTGTACCTTATCATCTTAGAATTAGTCGAATGTCTACCATGGTACCAATTTGCTGACACATTTCACTTGTTAAGCACGCAGCTAGCTCTTCTGTGAGCATCAGCATGTGCCTTATGCCGTGTTTCTTCACCTGCTCTCTCAGGAATGATCATATTTCATCTTCATTTTATTATGTTTCCAATCTACCAAAGTCAAGATGACATTAGATTTATGCTAGTATTTATGGGCAAGAATATGGAAATTATTGTTTGGTTACTACTGAAATTGTCTTTCATGTATAACTTCCTGAAAAATAAGAATTTGGTTAAAATTAATAGCAGGTAGGAATTTTCTGGAATAAGTATTTGTGAATAATTTAAAGATGCTTAAATATCAGAGTTTTCTTTTGTAATAAGATATATAAAAATACTTCAGAAAGATGTGAGTATGGACTTTAGACTGTAGAACTCAGAGGTTTACATAAATTTTGTTAAATTGTATAACTGAAAGGTGTACGTACATTGTGTTGAGTTTTCGTGTTTTTAGTACTATGTCTAGTATAACAATTTTACCTCTAAAGAAGCTTGAAAAAATAAAATAGAAAGTACACTGATGTGAGTCGTCTAGGCCCTGAGGAGTAGTGTGTGGTTAAGGCTTTCCCCAAAATAGAAGGGGATGTAATTGTGAAGATTTTTATAGCTGATTGTTTGCACCGGCAATCAGCAAGTATGGTAAACTACTCTTTAATAAATGCTTCTTAGTGGGGTTGTGTATACACATACTTTGCTTTTCCTGAAACTTCCCAAGAGAGTAAATTCCTAGAGCATGGTATTACCATATGTTTTATTTAACATTGTAAGTAACTGGTCAGCGAGAATATTGCTTCAATAAAGTTACTATCTAATGAGCATTTTTTTATTGTAAAAAGTAACCCTGATTCCATAGGGTTTGTCCCATTATTTGTTTTGAAAGTTATGGCCATATAATATATTTTTAATGTTATAGTATTGTAACTAGTTTCTCCGTTCTGTACAGGCCTTGCTGAGATTTAATTTTATGTTACTCTTTACCTTTATATTGCTTTTTCTACTGGTAGTTCCCATATTCTGTACTGAACAAATAATTGAATCCTAAATTTACTGAAGCTTTTATTTTAACTCCATCAGTTCAAACAATTCGTACTACACCATTTATTTCCATGATGTTGTCCTTGAATAGACTGCGGGGCTCTGTTGAAAATTATGATGCCATCACAATTTTGTGAATATAAGTTTTGATAATTCCAGGGTGAAAAATCATTTTTCATTTTTCTCAGAAAAGTTTAGCATTCAGTGACTAAAAATATAGTTCAGCTTATAGGTTGTAGATATCAAAGTGCTTATGTTTTTAAAATTGTTTCTACTGCAATATTTTTACTGCTAAAGAAGTTTGATGAAATAAAACCACAACAAAGGCTTCACGGGGTCTCACTTGTGAAAGGGCAGCGGACATTGGAAGGAGAGTGTGCCTGTGACCTTACAACACCGTTGTTAGCGGTGGGACTGTGAGCGGAGGACTGGAGAGCTAGTGGGGGGCGGTGCTGCTGTGTGCGTTTTGGAAGAAAGACAGCAAGCCAGAGCAGATCAGGATGCTGTTATTCAGAATAATCTTCTCACTGCTGATTGGCAACATCTACTTCCTGTACAGAAAACAAAAAAATAAAAATAAGAAACAGAAATTTTCAAAGTAGCGTACCCAAACTCTGATAATACCTTTATAAAAATTTTAAATTAATGTTGACTTTTCCCGTTTGTGAGTTGATGATGTCACACAGAAAAGTTGGGTTACTGGGCAGGCTTCTGTTCACGTGCTTCCAACGCCCTGACGAGCACAAAGTAATGAAGAGTACAGGATAAGAACGAAACACTTTGAGTGCGATTAACTTCACAAGTAATTGTGATCCAGCACAGCTGACCCATTCAAATCACTGGTAAACCAAGCACATGTATGTTAAATGTCATGAACAAATAAATATGGAAAGCCTTCCAAGTGAAGTGCTGTTTTAGTAATTAATATTCAGCAGCATCGTATTTTAGTGAATTTTTTTGATAGTTTAGTTTTTGAGCAGTGATAGGTGGTATATTTTTACTTTTTGGTCTTTTTTTGAGACTAGTTTTTGCTATGTACTTCAGGCTGGCCTTTAACGCACTTTCTATCTGAGGCTGGCTTCAAACTCACAGCAATCCTTCTGCCTCAGCCTCTGGAGTGCTGGGATTACAGGTGTGACCCACCATGCCCAGTTTGAAGCAGTAAGATGTGTTTACTCAACTATATATATTTTCAGTATATTTTTCAGTTATACTTAAAATTCTCTTTCACTATTCTTTCCATTAATTCTACCCCAAAACTCACATATTCCTATTAATATAGTATTTTTCTTTCTGAAATAAATTTGAATGTGATATATTTGAAATTATAAATAGTATTGAACATGTTAATGAGCTAATCTTTATGTTTATATACCAAGTCTAATTTTGAAAGTATGAAATATAAATATTAATAACTTTGAATGCAATTAATTAAAATAAGGAATGTATAATATAAGATTTAGGTTCCATAACAATGGCTGAGCAGTTTGTTAGGAAAAGCTTTTTGGGGTATGTGGATATTTTGAATTAAGATGACATTCACCATAACATATAGTTCGTTAAATAACATTTTAGTAACTGTAGTTGATAAAAGTCACATTTTAGAAACATAATAATTACTAGTAAAATAACCCATGCAACACATTCAAGAAAATAATTAGAGCTACTAGGGAAAATACACTCCCTAACACTTCCTTAGCATCAGCCAGTATGAAACCCACCGCTTATACTGTTTTAAGATGTCAATATCTGTGAAGGGTGCATTTGATTTAAACTTACTGATTTTGAGAAAAGGAACAGAAATGGTTGATAAGTTTCTTTTGAAATCTACTATAGAATGGTTCCTAATTGAAGAAATGTTAAAATATGAAGATAATTGGCTTTAGATTAGAGAAATTGTGGTCAATGTGTATTTACAATTTATGGTATTCCAAATGAAACCCATGACAATACACATGGTCGCATTAAAGTCATAATGAATTTCCTTTACTTAAAGATGTTATATGTATTATCAGTATGTAATAATGCATGAATATAGTTTGATACCAAGCACTTTTAGTATCCCTCTGGCCAAATTTGGAAAGTGTATCAAATATAACTTGAAATATTTAATTTCTAGGCATGAGGAATGTGGCAAATGGACATTTTACACTTTACTCTGAGAAATAAAAATAAATCATGATAAAATGATTTATTAATATTACAGTTTTCCTTACCAATAAAATTTATGAGCAGAGTTTTAGGTGTAGGATGAAATCTGATCTTAGGAAATAATAACTTGCCTTTAGTGTTATAATCTTAAAATTTGAATTAGCATGGTATAAAATGAACTAATATGAAAAATTAGTTATTAATATTATAAATCAAATAGTTTTATTAGAATATGAGAGTTTTTAAGAACAAAAAGATAAGTATATTTTAAGTAAAAGAATTAGTTTGTCATATTTATTCTTCCCTATTTGTAGTAAATATGAAAGTCATTGAAAAACATTTTAAACTTTTCATAATTCCAACCTTTGCACCAAATGTTCACACAACAATTTCCAGAGCTATAGAAGGCTCACTTAGGACGAAGACTTCAAATGAAATATACACATCAATTCAATACCTATATTACATATGCATATAAATCCATGTGTGTTTTCCTTGTGGATACAGAATTGTCACTGCTGCTTTGATCTTAGGGACAGATGCAAAGCTAGCAGGATGGAATGAATTCAAATAGTCTTAATTAAGCCTGCCTTATAGCTTTAATTAGGTATGCAGAAGCTTAAAATACATCTGGCTATAAAATGGGCATAAACATCTGATCTAAACATTTTATTAGTTCTTGTTTCTGAAATTCCTCTGTATGTGTGTCTGTGTATGCCTGTGGATTTGTGTTAGTATAGCAGCACTACCTTTTTGTAGGCTCTTGGGGTGTATTTCCTGGCATACTGCGTGCACCTCTGTGCATGAGTGTGTGTGGCTGCTTGCTTGGTTGTGTGTCTACAAATTGTAGATCTGGAAGCGTTATGAAGTTCACAGAGGTAAAAATTGAATGCCAAAGTGTGTTGTGAATTTAGTTCTAAAGAGATGTTTTCAAAATTGAGGTATTTAATTTGATGCTTTTAATATGATCTAGTTCCATATTTATGATTTAAAAACATGAAGATTTAAAAGTAATAATTTTCATAGCAATTTTAATCATTCAGATATATAGGCACAGTGTGCAGACAAGTAACCCAAAAGATCACAATGTTTTTTGAAAAAAAAAATCCATTTTTTCCTTTTTAAAATGTTTCCTTATTCTAACTCAAACCATTTTGTCATTGATCACTCAAACTGGGAATATTTTATATCTATATCCATGATAATATTTTGGCCACAAATGGTATCCTTTAAGTATATCTCTTTCTATTAAAATTGGAGGTGTATTTTGACATTCTTATTTAAAGCTTTCTCCTTCTAAATCTTGCTTTCTTTTGAGTTCACCTGGCATCTAGAACTTCCCATGGACACTAAGGCACCTACTGAAGTGAAAAGGAGTGAGAATTTGAAAGACTGCTGAGGCAAATCTCTTCCCTTCTCCCTTATTAGCTAAGTATTACGACATCTGGTCCTTCAACATTACTATCCCTCGGTCCTATATTCCAATATCAATTTACTTGACACATGATTCTCAGTCACAAGCTTGGGTCTAAATTGTGCTGACACTTTTTTTCACGGATTGCCCCATGTGGTTCTGAACCCATGGCCCTTCTACTAGCTTTTGCTTCTTGATTTTCCTTAGCCATCATCTCACTGGGCACCATTTCCTGTATGCTGTATTCTCTCTTGGACTGCAAGTAGAACTCACCCAGCAGCCCTGGTGTCTGAGACTCACATTATAACATAATTGTCTCCACTAAATTCATTATAATATAATAGTCTCCAGGGATTTCCTTGGCCTCATTTACCCAAGATCAGCCATAGTCCACCAATATTAAATGAAAACTCTTGAAAAATATAATTGCTAAGTTTTCTATTTTGCCTTTTGATTACATTCACAATGAACATTATTACTGATGTAATTAGATTCTACCATTTAGATTTTCATACATAAAATTCCTTTCTTCCTTTTTCTTTTTTTCAATCTTTATGTTTTATTAGTACGTGCTTGCATTTCAAAATGATGACACTCTTGTGGGGAGTTCATACAAATACATAACACATCTGAGTTCTCTGTTCACCCCTTATCCTCCTCCCTGTCCTCTCCTTTCACCTAGATTCACTTCCCATTTGAAAGCAATCTATTTCCATCCTTACTGTTACCTATCTCTTAGTTTGCTCTTTTTTTAATTTTAACGAGAAAAAAGATAAACATAACAATGAAACCGAGTTTCACAACAGCTTAGTAGGACACTTACGATAGTTGATACATGGCATATCGCCCTCTGTTAGTAGTTACTCTGAGTACAAGATACAGGCACAATGTCTTGTCTATGTAGCATTAGCACAAAACTTCCTTTTTAATTAGCTGAGAGAAATTAGCTGTGTAACTATCTCAACTATTTTGTGTGTACATGTAGTTTTTTCCTTTTTCCCTTTCCCCCACCATAGTCTGTCTCTTCTTTTGAACTGTTTCTTCCCAATTCATATCTACTGTATATTTTGGATTTTATGTACTTGTTCATTTTCTCACATAAGTGAGCTCTTTATTTCTACTTTGTGTTTTTCATGTGAGAGAAGCCAGGGAGTATTTACACACATGTGCTAATTTTTTTCCACTCAATATCATGTTCTTAAACTGTGTTCATTTCTCTACAAATGACTCAAGTTTACCCTTCTTTATGGGAGAGTAGTACTCCCTTGTGTACATTTTCTTTATGTGTGCATATGTTGATGGAGAGAGGAGATATTTTCAGTGTCTGTTGTTGTACAAAAGAAGACATAATATTGAAGAAAATAATAATAAATAGGACAGAAAAAGGGTTTGGATTGTAGCTCAGTGGTAGAGCCCTTGCTTATCATTTGTAAGGTCTTTGGATTGATCTTCATCATAAATAAATGAATAGTAAGTAAATAAATTATAAATTGTAATGGAAAAGTTGCCATATTTTCATTACTTTAGTGACTTAGTTTTCATGTCCCTTTGTTATCCTATTTATAGTTATCTTATATGTTTTAATTATACTATGGATAACATTTTCATCCTACCTTTGACTTAATATTTTCAACAGGTAGAGTTACTGTATATTTTGAGATATTTTCAAATGGTTTTAAATCAGTATAGTGCCTTACATATTTAGATTTGTTTTCTTTGCAAGTCAAAATGCATCAATGGAACTTTTTAAGAACTCAAATTCCTCCACAGACTCCATTATAAAGTGGGATTATTCATTGTTAAACCTTTTATATTTATGTGTAGCCAGGGCATTTTGTATTTGTGAATGAAAAGTGATGGTGATGAAATAGCAGCTACAAAAGCAAATAAACCTATCCAATTTCAAAACCAGAAAAAAATAAAAAATAAAGACAATATTGAGCTATAGATCTCAGGGTGCTATTTTAAGAAAGAATAGAGGGCCGGAATGTAGCTTGCCTAGCATTCGTCAGGTCTGGCTTTGACCTCAGTTCCTTCCCACCGCCAAGACAAGGTAGTAGCTCAATGAAGAGCAGTAAATTAAGAATACTTGTGTGCTGAGATATGTGACCCACTGGTAGCATGCTTGCCTATTATGCATACATACCTGGGTTTGATCCCTAGACACTACCAAACACATATTATTTTACATTAGTTTGTGTTTATCATCTTCCTTATAAGAACAAAATTTTTCTGTATATATATTGAATGTTTATAGAATGGAAAAGTACAATTTCAATTGAGAAAGATAAAAGATGGTTACAGTGCATGTTCTGTTCACATTTGGTTTACTATGACTTGACTTTTGAATCAAAAGTGATTATGAGCATGTCCTGATATTGATAAAATTATTTGATGCTTACATTAATATCCACCAACTGAGGATACTGTTTTCTTTTGTCATAGGCTTTTGATTAATCATATTAAGTAAGATACCTGTATATCTCTTTTTGCCAGCACTTGCAATGGACCTCTCTTATGGATGTACAAACCAGTATTCCCTTCTTAGTTGTGCCTTCACTTTCTACAATTTCATTCCCTGCCATTTAGCCACAGTCTGAAAATGATCAGTAGAAAATTCCAGAATTAAGCAGTTCATATTTTTTTTCTTTGTCATTACTGGGGATGCAGATTCTGCGTACTGAACCATGTTCCCTGCCTGGAAACTCTTTTTGTTGTTGTTTTGTTTTTTCATTTTGTTTGGCGACAGGTCACACTGAGTTGTTCACTTGCCTGCGCTACGCTAATCCTCCCAGAGTGCCAGCATTACAGGCTTGTGCTACTGCGCTTCCCTGCTTCCAAACTGCACACCATGTTAAGTAGCACGCTGAAGCCTTGTACTTTCTTACTCTGCCTCTTCCAGAATTGAATTATTCCTCTTCATATGCTTCTCCTCCTTTAGTCTTTTAGCAGCTTTTATGTTATCAGTGGAATATAGCAGCCTTGGAATGCTTGGGTTCACATAACACTTACATGATGGCCTGGCACAAAACTGCAATGACTGTATAATTGTATCATTTCACACCAGCACGAGCAGGATGAGTATAATGTGGTAAGAAGTTTTGAGAGACTGTATTCCTATAACTTTCTTTACAGTATAATTGTTCAACTTTATTAGTGTTATTTTCCTACTGTAGCTAACATTACTTATACTTTGTCCCGTTTATCCATCCATCTATGTATCTATCTGATACTTTATCCCATTTATCTATCCATCTATCTATCCATCTATGTATCTATCTGATATAATGCATTGAAGGTTTGCTGTCCTCCGTGGTGTCTGGCTTCCACTTGAGCCTAGGAAAGTCTCTCCCATAGCCAAGGAAGGACTACTCTAATACAATATATTTCTTTGAAACTCTAGAGATTTATAATTTGTCTTAGTCCAAACAGGATGCTATTACAAAATCCTATAGACTTCGTAACACAAATAATAAAAATTGATTTTCACAGTTTTAAGGGCTGAGAAGTCTAAGATGAGCATACCAGGGAACTTTGTTCCCAGTGAAGGCCTGTCGCTGGCTTCGAACATGGCACACTCGGCCTTGTCTTCTTGTGGCACAGGAGACCGGCCTATGGGGCCTTTTCTATCTGCTCGTTCATCCCATTCCAGAGGGCTCCACTCTCAGAGTTTAGTCAACGCCCTAAGTCACTGCCTCCTCTGCTATCATACTGGTGATTAAACTTCAGCGTGCAAACAGAAGAGGGTCACACATAAAACAAAACGTAGTTCATTCTCATAATTTTTATAATTTTTGTATGCATAAATATGTGCATACGTGTGTATGGTTATGTGTGAGAGTCTAAATATGTGAAGAACATATGTGTTAGTGTAAACGAGTGCTTGGGCAGATTTACCGTCTATGCTGCACTTTGATCCACAGAAGTTATTGACTCCATTGCCTAATACTAAATATGCCTGGGTGAAAAAAACACAGTATTTCCTACCTTTCTCTAGCAACTCTAACACTTTTTTAAGGTTTATTTTCCAAATTTTCTTAATGAAAGACTTTTTTTATGGTTACAACTATATAATATATATTTATTTTTTCTGCTTCTGTAATTTTTACTTATGTTTTATCTATCAAGTAAAAAAGTTAAATATTCTCAAGCTAAATATCATTGTCAATGATAAGGAGAATAAATGAATTCAATAAAAATAAGACATTTTGAGGGGCAATGGCACCAAAATAGGGAACCAATAGAGGTAGCTTAGAATTTAATGAGATAGTGAATTTATTAGCCAACAGGTAATTTAATTTTTTTTTTTTATAAAAGAGCAACCCATTTCCATCTATTTGCTGTAAATACAGAATATTTTCATGGATGGAGAGTATTTTGTCTAAATAATTTTTAAAAGTTTTAATACTTAGCTAATATGTTTTAAATCTAAATTGTATTTTTAAATATTGGAATTTACTAAAATTAGTAACATGCACCTGGAGATTAATAATGTCAAAATTGTTAGAAGAATTATTCCTTAAAAGAATATTTAAAAAATGTAAGGACAATGTATGGAGTTCCTTCTCTTGGCTTTGCATGTGATTATTACAGTCTCAGTATCTATATCTCAACTAAGAACCTGTGATTGATAAAAGTAAGTGTTCAAGGTAGTAAAAAAAAGAATCTAGGGCACAGAGAGGCACATTATTAGGAAAGCAAACCCAGAGAGCAAATAATAAGGTGACTTCAGCATTTAGGGAGATTGGATTTGTGTTCAATATAGCTTTAAAATCAACTGATTATTCATTGTGGGGAGGAGGGCAGTTAAATAAACATGCAAAGTTGAACACCCAAAGAGTAACGTAAATCCAAAATGCTTGAGTAGTTAATTGTATATGTTTATAGTGTTTAGAGGGTGTATGCATATATATAGAAACAATTAGGCAGATATTCAAAGAAAACACAATGCTTAGAGCAGAAATGCAGACATTATCAACTTGAAAATGATGAATTTGACTAATTAAAATTTCACATGTCTGAATAGCAGATAGGTTAGTATATATAAATTTAAAAGATAAGTGAAATTATATATATATATATATATTCACATACAAAGATATATACACATGATTACATACATAGCTGAAGTTTGATTGAGAAACATGGCCAATGTTTAAATGGTACAGATATTTTACATAAAAAGTCACTGCTATTAATCCCTCCCAAAATATTCCCCTCTACTTGAACACATTCCGGGAATCATTCTCTAAAATGTCGGTTTCAAACGTTCTCTTCTGTGCCTTTGGATGCCTTGTCCTGGCTGTCTTGATTGCTAAATTGACTCCAAACATTTATCTTTCACGGTCCATTTGACTTTGGGGAAGAGCCAGAAGTTGCTTGGTTGCCCGTCCGGGGAGTGCTGTGAGTGAGGAGACGCTGCAGTGGTTTTTACGAGCCCGTCTGCCCATTGGAATCCACTCAGCAGCAGCATGCTCTGTGATAATTCATACAGACATTCACGAAAATGGTCTTGCAGAGTTGTTTCAGAAACTAGGGAGAAGGATGGAATATGTTCAAAGTAAGAGGCAGTATTAGCAGAAAGGTTATCGGCAATGTGCATTTCACTGTAATGCTGTCTATTCTGATCACTGCATGTACATATATCACTACCTGTCAGTGTGTATAAAGATCGTGAATAGACCAAAGGTACAAACCTTTTATGCAAAGCAGTGTAGCACATGTCCAATTGCTCATTATAAAAATGAGCTGAGGAATAAAGCATGGGTAGGAAGCTTTAAAAAGTGGGAGAGGGATAATCTAAAATATTCGGTCACAAGAACATTAAATAAAAACATATAGTGGCTCATAATGATATTATTATAATTTTTTTGTGGTTCCGGAGATTGAACTCAGGACCTTGTACATGCGAGAGAAGCACTCTATCACTGAGCGACAGCCCCAGCCCTTTGATTTATAATGATATTAAGCTTAGCATTACCACTTGGTAATGTTTGCATTTATACTTTTTCAAACTAGAAGTGTGTATACTGCTTGTCATATCAGTTGTACAACTTGGATTTTAAAATGAGTAAATACTGTACCATATGTACATGTTCAAAAATACATACACAAGGGTTTTGATTGCATTTCTATTTTAATACTTCTAAAATAGATAAAAATTTACTATGATATGATAGCACTTGCATACAAAATACAGTCATGGGGTTATTAAAATGAATTGTGTAGGCAAAAGTGTAATAAACTGGAATGATGGCTATGCTATATATTATAGAATAAAAAGGCAAATCATAAAGGAAAATGATTACATTTTGTAAAGTGAGAATATTAATTTGATTATCTCTGAAATATAAGGGAATAGATATGAAAATTTATCAGAGTGAAAGGAAAAAGAGGAAGAAAAGTCTTTACTCAGAGTACAGATCTTTGGATTTCTTGATGGTGGCCATTCTCTCTGGAGTAAAATGGAAACAGCATTATTTTTATCAAATTTTCTGATAGAGATATTGAACATTTTTTCATGTATTTATTGGCCATTTGTACTTCTGAGAAGTGTGTGTTTCTCATTTCCATTTTTTACTGAGTCTTTTATTTAGAGGGGTCTAATTTTTTGAGTTCTTTATATATTCTAGATATTATTTCTCTGGCAAAATTTTTTCCTCATTCTGCATGGTGTCTCTTCATTGTGACTGGTTTTCTTTGTTGTGCAGAAATTTTAGATTTGATACTGCTTAATTTGTTGATTTTTGATGTTATTCTTGTGTAATTTGAGTTGGCTCAGGATGTCTTCAAATATTTTGCCTGTTATATTCAAGCACATTTTTTTTCTGTTTTAACCTTTGTGTCTTTGATCCATTTTTATTTTAGGTCAGTATATGTAGGAGGTGGGTGCCCAGCTACCTGATTCCCTATAGCAAATGTAAACACAAGGTACTGGAAACATGCGCTAATAGTATTTCAATGGGGTATTTATATGCAATTTATTCTCTCATACAGAAGAATACAGTTGAGCCATTTATGAAAAGACACATTATTAACATCATAAAGTTAAATGAAATAAGTCAGACACTCAGGTTAAATATCACATGGTTTCCCTTATATGAAGATGCTCAAAATATAAACAAAGATCAAGATAAAAGACAGTAGGAAAAAGGTAACAGATCTTTGGAAAACATGAAATGGACCAAAAGATGGAGGGAGAAGGAGGGCAAGTAGATTCAAAACAAAACAAAACAAAACAAAAAACCAATTAAGATGTTTCATGTAGATTTACTAACTCATGAAGAAAATAATAATTATGTACTAAAAATACGTACTAATGAAAAAGTGGAAAAGGTAAAAATCAGAATGAGCAGTGTCATGGAGGCAGAACACACATATAGAGTGTGATCTGAACCCAGAAACAAAGGTCTACTTAATCAGGGGTTATGGGAAAGGAGAATGGACTGCTGAGAGCAACGTGACAGGAACTAACGGGGAACATGGGTCAAGTGGAAAACCATCCACAGAGGGAGAGGAACTTACCTGTTCAGAGGCTGCCAGTGTGTCACATTGAATGAGGACTCTGAACTGACCACCAGATGTAACAATTCAAATAAGATTTTGAGAGGTAGTTGGGGTCTGTGTCCCAGTTTAACTTGGTCAAGAAAGAACCCAGCTTGCTCATGTCTGTGTGCCTTCCCTGCTTTTCTCAGTGGGATTGCCAAATCCTTCAAGTATATTTTCTTGAATTTTATGTCTTTGTATAAATACTCAATACCTCCTTACCTACAGGGAAACATTTCAAAGCCTCAGCATGTTTGAAACAGTAGATAATGCCAAGCTGTGTATGTATGATTTTTTTTCTATAGGTATACTCCTTTTCACTTAAAGGAAGCACTGCATGGCTTTTATTTAGCATATCTGAATTCCTAGCATCTTCTGCTTTTAGAATATTATTAAGTAAAACAAGGAATACTGGAGCACAGGTAATATAACACCACAAGAGTTAATGTCATGGTGCACAAGGCAGTTGTGAAGTCACTAACAGGCTGGTATGGTAGACATGATGTGTACAAAATGGCAAGGCTGCTCCTAAGTGGAACAGAACAGGACTTAATGTGATTATGTAATGCTTCAGAGACACACGAAGCCCTACTTATTTCTGGAATTTCTGGAAGCATTGCTGACTTATTTCTGGAGTTTTCATTCAGTTTTTTTAGAAAAGATTGCATTGTGAGTGAGGGAGAACATCAAGAGCCATATGACGGGAAGGCAATTGCCCAGCAGTGTTTTGTTTTTGGACTTGAAGAAGCTAGAAATGTAAATGTTTCACTCTTTCATGTCATTGCATTCTTAAAATATCCCCATAACATGAGAAACAAGGGGATTACTAAAAATCAAATGAATCAAAATAAAAATTGCTTGGACTATAAAATGGCCTGCCGTACTTTATATGACAGACAGTCTTTGAGTGCAATATCGGCATCATCTGTGCCGGTAAAAATCACGATCAGCCAACAATATCTAATAATATTCACAAGCAATGTTTATTTAAACTAAAGGACAAACTTTCTTTAATTGCATAAAATTATTCTTAGGTTAAAAATTACAGTAATGTCTCTGAATCCTCAAAGCAAACAGCAGCATTGAATTGATATTATTAGGGCTGGGGATATAGCTCAGTGGAATAAGCGCTTGCCTAGCAAGTGCAGGGTCCTGAGATTGATCCCCAGTACCGCAAAAAAAAAAAAAAAAAAAAAAAAAGAATTGATATTATTATACTAAAAGGTAAGATTGTGAATAGAATTACATTGTGCATGTAAATGAACTAGACAAATACATGCCATTTCACCATCTCATACTATAATGGGCAAAGAATATTTAAAATGTAAATTTTTATGTGAAAAACTGATAAAAATTATAAACTCTAGTGCTCTTATGATATACTTTTGTTTTATAAACTGTAAGTGTAAAGCACATTTTTCAGTGTAAAAGTAAAATATAATCTGAGTGAAAATATGCCTACAAAATTAATATGTGTATCATCAAATAAAAATAAAAGGAATCAATTATTGGGTTCTAAAGATAAACACTTTAGAATTTGAGAAAAACTTTCTAACTGGCAGTTCAGTGTATAAAACCTCTATAATGCAAAATACTAAACACTGTATGAACAAATGTTTATAGGTCTTCACTTTTCAAACTTTTTTGGAAGACAGTTATTTGAAACATTATTTATACAAAAATGTATAAATAACATTGCCAGGAAACATCTAGAAAATTTGACAGAAGGTGATAGATGACGTGAAGCTGTTTGAAAATAGAAAAGTAATGCCAAGTGCACAAAATTTAAGTTACCTTCTTTTCTCTCTCATTACTAGTACCTGAGCAGACAAGAAAAAGAAAGCTCACAGAAGGGTTCAAAACCATAAACATGGTACAGATAAAGTTACCTTCCTTGAGGTGGTTCTGTAAGGAACCATGTAGGAACCACTATCACTTGGGAATCCAGTGACAGAGAGTAATTCATCCTGAACCAGTTCAATTTTTGACAACTTTATCATTTTAGAGAAATATGCAAGTTGGCCTTTCTCATCTCAGTCTTAATTTTGTAGGTGTTGTATCCTTCCAGGCTGAATGTTCAAAAACAAATCTATGTTCCTGTTATTAAACTGTAAATGTCAAATTTTCTTCCCACTCAGAAAGGTTTACTTTTTCATGCTCAATTGATGACCTGAAAAAAAATTAGATTTAATCTTAGATATTAAAATTAGCATCCAGCATGGAAGATCTCAGAGAAAAATACACATAAATTTGAAGTCACAAATGACTTCACCATATCTTAATGAGCAAGTGACATACTTCTTGAGGTTATAATTTGTTCATTCTTCCAATTTCTTAGCATATTAGTTTGATTTGACCCTGCAGAAATAGTCAGATATTTTTATGTTTCCCCTCTGCATCTTCCTCTGCATTCTCTGCATCGATTGACATAGTGAGTTTTTAAAACATCAAATTTCTTTAGTAGACAGAAGAAATGTCATGAAATTAAATGTATACATAAACAAGAATCTAAATGTTTAAAATACTTTTATATAAAACTGAATGTGATTCATTTCCATTTGAAATAACTTCTGCAGAGATTTTATGTGAAATGACAAAGTGTTTATAGGATGAAGTTATAATTTTATTTTTTTTTCAGAATCCAATCTAAGCCAAATGTCCTGCTTTCTCACCATGCACAGACTCGGTATGTTCTATCAACATGGAATGTTTGAAAGAATAAATCTCATAGTTTATAAATATTTTCCTGCCTCAAATATGAATTCTCAATGGAGAATCATTTATTTTATTTTTAAATTATTAACATATGAGTAAATTGAATCATCTTACTTGAATATTGAATTAAGCTGTTCAATGTTTAAACATCCTTTTATATTTTTACATTTCATATTTTAAGTCTTTCTTAATACGTACTCTTGGAAAATCAAGGGTTTTATGTAAGTACCATGATATGTGTCATTCCTCATGTTTATAGAAAACTAAATTCAAGGTATCTGTTGGAAAAATTCATGTTTTAAAAGGCATATATTTCTTCTTTATTTCTTATACATATTTCCTCAGAAATCTGCCATTTAGCATATTGACGTTTGCATTCCCATTTTAAAATTTTATTAAAATCCTGTGATTTTTTTCAAAATTTCAGGTTGCTAAATATGGAATATATATTAACTTTTAAAAATTTAACACAAAAATAATTTTTCACATTAGATTAAGTTTGTCCATTGGGTTTCATAAATAAAATACTATTTTATTTAAGTTACAAATAATAAGAATACACTCTTGACCAGTCAACTAAAATCATCTTAAAAAAATTAAAATAAAATCATCTTAACATGAGTAATTTGTTTGAAAGAGTCAAGTAGAGTTAGGACTGGAAATGTATGGCTAGTACTAAAGTATTTTTGTAAAAACGCTGTTTATTATCTGCAGAATATATCAAAGAACATGACCATTTTGATGTATGACAATCTTTAGGATTCATTTGAAAGGAATCCACTAAATTCTGACTTTGGGAGGCACAAATAAGAGTGTAATAACATTTGTACTGAAAATAGTTCTTATTTTACAGTAAAACAATTGCATTTCAAAAGTTCTTTTTACTAGATATTAAACCTGTTCCCATTAAAACATAGTTAAGTTTATCCCCTGTTATGAACATGTTTGGTTTATAAATTATACCAGTTAGAGCTCATTGTTTTGTTGTTGATGGTTTTGATACTGGTTTGTTTGTTCCGTTTTGCTGTCTTAGAACCAAATATTCTAAATGTGACATATGTGGGAAGATCACATTCTAGCAGGATCCTCATTTTTTCTTAGCATAGAAATTAAAATGTATAAAAAGTATTTTGATTGTAGGTGACATAGAAATTCTGGAGCACTTGATCTTACTGCCTGCCCATCATTCCTCTGGTAGAGTAAGTTGGACAACGAGAACCGAAAAGTATTGAGGGTAGGGCTCCTTATCAAGAGTGAAATAGGCCTCACTGTCACTGATTGCTTTCTCCAAGCTAAAGAAATGTGTTAGTTAGTATATACATAGCACTGCTTAGTATGAAAGGATGCAACAGAAATGCATGGTGAGTGGAAGAGTGATTATCTACCTGTCTATCCCCTTACTCCCAGGTTTATAATTTTGCATTGTCCAGAAGGTAACTGAATAGATTATATTGTTTTTGTCATTGACAAGAAAAGTGATATCAAATGCTGAAAAAAAATTGGGGTGGTGCTTTTACATGAAGTGCCTCTGATGGGTCTTGAATTTAAGTCTAAACTGATAAGACAATAAAAAACCCCTCAAAGTTGAATTGTGCTATCACGATAAAAAATCACTTCAAAATTACTCAAGAGTTGATTGCGATTTTCACTGGTTTTGGAGTAATAATAGCATAGGAAAAATGTCACTCCCTACTTGTTAGATGTCAGAGGACTGAGTTAGTAGGATCTCATTATCCAGGAATGAAGTAGTAAGCCAAAGAAGTTAGAAGGGCTTTTTAGAAGTAAGTGGAAGAAGAGTAGCTCCTGGATTTTGAGGACGTGGTTGCTGCAGCCCTTGGTCAGGGGTAATTTGTAGAGGGAAAGTCACAATGAGGGTCCCATGTGGGTGAAACTACAGCCAGTGGAGGATCATATGTGCAGCCACTTAGCTAAGATTGATCCAAGGGAAGCAAGTCACGTAATATGGATGCATGAAAAGAACAGTAATTTGGGGGACGGGGGGTGAGATGCTCTGGTCACCCACCTGGGCATTTGATTCCTATGTAGACTTATTAGATCAGGTGCTACAGTGTAATCTCATGTTTCTATTTCTACAGGGTGGCATGTAAGCCTGGCCTTTGCATGCTCTTTATTTTTTGATGCTGATTTCCTTGAGGTCCCAATTCCTCTCTGACTCCCTATTAATTTCTATCTAGCTCAGCTGCCTCGAATAGCAGTAGTGTTCTTTTTCTAACAACCCATATTAGCATTTGCAACAGCACACTCACTGATTTCCAGTTATTCTGACAATGACTGGGTAGATTTAACTGTAATTTCAATGAATTTGTCCATCTGTAAGGGGCAGCCTAGCCAGAAAACAGAGTGCCAAAGTCCAGGAAACTAAAAATTAAGACCCACAACAAATACCTTTAGTCACTAAGCAAGATCTCCATAAATACAAACTTTGTTCATTAAACTGCATGAATTTCATGGTCCAATAAGGAAAGAATCATGTACCATCAATGTTAGACACAGTGCAGAAAGTCACTTTATTCATTCAGGCAGTTACATAAATATTCAATATTCTTTAGTGATTCTGATTTAAAGAGGTTGACACTGTTTGTACATACATGAAATATACATGCATAAAACAAATGAGAAGATAAGCTTACTCAGTAAAAGAAATAAACTTTTTAAAGAGTGTTAGGAAAAAGAGCATTGAATTGAAATCAAAAACACTTATGAACACAGCTTCAGCCAACAAATGATTTCCAAGAGCTGAAAAGATTTCCAGTCCAAGAACTGAAAAGTGCTACCATGTGTATTTCTATGTAGAAGCCTCACACTCACCAACAGGAACAGGTGAGCATGTAAGTGTAAGGGAGCTGAGAAACACCTGTCCTAAATGGCAGAAGGGAATAGAAAAAAGATGTCTAGACAAAAGTCTCGTAAGTGTTAATGTAAAATATCTAAAAGTTGAAAGCATAAAGAAAAATTTGAGTTTTCAGAAAACAGCTTATAATGTAAGAGAAATAAATGAAGATCAAGCATTGAATCTGTGGTATTTTTATACAGTGTAGTATTACTCAGGTGTAAAAAGAAAAGAGATAAACTCAAGGCTTTTATAGATAAATGAATACAACTAGTCACCATACTCACAAGTGAAATAAATCAGACCCACAGGTGTAAACATCATATTGTCTCCGTAGCATAAGAACTTGAAATAGTAAATAAAACCCAAAAGATGCACTAAATATGTGAAAGGGAAAGAAATTGCTCAAAGGAAAGAAGCAACTAGGATGAGGTAAAGGAGAAAAGAAAGTAGGTGGAAGGGAAAATATACAGATGTATATACATGGATAACTGGGATAACTGTACTGCTGGTGTCTATCGGTTGATTGAAAGTAACAGTTAATACTTAAACTTTTTGACTAATTTGCATACTTATATCTAGTAATCTGAACAACTAGTTTGAACACAACAATATACAGTATAACAACCATTGTTGAATTCCTACCATCTTGTTCAGTGAAGTTCTGTTTCTGTTTTAATATTTTTTATTACTTGTTATTCATTTTAGTTGTTTGATCAATCTTGCCTTCTTATATCTGGTAATCTGAGCAACTTCACTGAAGATACCAATATGCGATATAATGACCACAGTTAATTCCTATCATCTTGTTTTGAAACCATTTTTATTATTTTTGCATTGTTTTGTTTTTGTCTTTGTTGTTATTTTGTTCTCTTTAAAATAAACAAAAGATCAAACAAACATCATTCTTAAGGGATATATGGAAGAAAAATGTTGACAAATAATACAGTGAAAAATCACACTAAAATTTGAAAAGTAGCTTCTAAGAAACTGCAGTAATTGCCCGATACAAGATAAAGTATGTTGTGAGTGGCTATTATGGTATGCAGATCTAGAGAGGTGAACAGAACTGTCATACATCAGTGTTGTTCGCAGAGGACATAGTGAACAAATGGACAAAAAGGGCAATGAAAATTATAATAGAAGAAAATATTTCTGAACTAAATTCTTGAGTTTTCCTCTTTCCAAGTTGAAAATCTCATGTAGCATTATTACTACATGCATTCATTTCTAAAATTCTTCACAGGAAGTATTGATAATCACATGATCACAAAGAGTAAAACACACAAAGTCATACATGAAAGGCCAGAGCAATACTTCCGATCAGAATGGATATACAGAGCAATCAGGGAGTGGGATGTGAACAGTCAGTGTTTCCACTACCTGCTATTTAGTATGTACCTGCATGGAGAGGTACAGATTTGGTTTTGTAGAGGTGCATCCTTTATCAAGTTATTTATTCTCACAGTGAATGAGATGAACTCATTTGTTAACTTCTACTGTAATTAAGCTCTGTGCCATTCTTTGGGGCTAATATAAAATGAAACTAACTTTTTAGTTTTATTATTAAATATTAAGATAGTTCCCAGTAAGACAGCGTAACCCAGGTTAGCAGCCTTAAGAGGATCTCCACTGGAACTCCTGCCCATCAGTTTTGATGATCTGATTTCAACTGATAGCTAACTAAGGCAGAAAGGCATATCCTTCTCCCTTTGAAGACAGGTGGTCAATGTATCTGTAGATAATGACAAATATATAAATACTCAGTAGTTAGCTCAATACAAAAATTAATATTTTCTTTTCATAACTTTAGTGAATCCCACGATGTTGAAACACATGCATTTTTGTGAAATTGTATGGGTATACATAATTTACTGGATATAGAAAATAAAATGAGTTACCCTATGGATCCTTGGGTATTAAAAATTAATTTATTAGTGCATCAAAATATTGTGGGTTGGTTTTATGATAATCATTTAAAAGGGAAACTGATTTGTATTCTTACTTTTCTTATTATTATAAAAACAACTGTAAGAATATACCAAGGCAAATTCCCATAGACTATGTGAAGACTCATTTTATCTTACACATGAAGTAAAAGGTTATATCTGGCTCGTTTAATGCATGATACAATTAACAATGATTTTTTAAATATATAAATTTAACAATTCTTCATGATAAATTCATTCGGTACTGAGAGACGTGTTCAAGAAAAATTCTCTATTTTTCTTATTGTTTTTCTTATTGTTTTTCTTATTGTTTTTCTCTAATTTTCTTATTGTTTATAAATCTCAGAGAAATTATATAGTTTTATTGGAGAATGTAACCTGTCCAATTTTTTGTTTTTCAGGATTGACTACACAAATCTTTTGAACTAAAGAAAGGAGATAAAATGAACCTGTGGATATTCTTCTCGTGTGATGTTTATTCTGAATGAAGCATGAGAGCAGTGAATAGTTTGTAACTGTAAGTATTTTTGATGGAAATTAGTACGTTTATTTTGAGGACTCTTCAAAATGTTTCATATTGAACACTGTCACATGATTTAAGAATAAAGTATGTAGTATAGTAACAGCAATTGGCACAATTACATATGCAATGAATGCTAGCTGGCAAAAGAATAGTATTGTGGAGAGAAAACTGTTTTGGCTGTGGAATCATTTAAGTAGAGAATAAACAGAATAATCAAAAATGATGGACACGATGTACATTGTTTATTGTGACAGTGATTTTGATCAGAATACACTTAGGAATGTTCCCGTTTTTTAAGGAAAAGGTAGAATAATTGTAAAGCTATACTGTGAAGTACAATAGTCAACATGAATAAGAAATGCAATATGTGTTACAGGATTAGAGCTATAGAATGACAAGCTTTCTAATGGGAGTAGGCGAAATATGATGTTTTTTGTCCATAGCAATATCAGCAGTTATTGAACAAATTTCAGTTAATAGAATCCACTTCATATTCCATAGAACTCTACTCTAATTCAGGGAAAAGTGTTATTATGATTGGTAAAAAGGTGAACTTTCATAGCAGCTGTGCTATTTGTGGCCTAAGTCTATTTCTTAGACCACAGTGGCTTTGATCCTGTGAACTACAAATAAAAATATAACGTTAGAGGGAAATACAGAGAACTGTTTTTTTTTTTTTTTTTTTGCTACTTCATGGTAAAATGTCCAGACAGCTGCTTTAGGCTTTGCAGTCATATGTAGACATCTTAGCTGGTCCTCAACTCGAGCACCTGAGCAGGGCACTCTGCATTGGTCAGCATCTACTCAACTCGCAGCTGCATAATTTGAGTGTCATTCAAGGCTACAGTAAATATGATTATGCTTTATGCATTCCCTTGTTTTTTAAACCAAAAAAGTCATATAGTGAAAGCCCTAACTATCCAGTGGCATAGAATATATTATTTTCCTGAAAAGAATATGTGCTTTGAACAAGTGGTTTCAAAAAGTTCTTATAGAGGGAAAAATGAAAATTTCATTACATAATCATAAATCCAGAGGTATTTTACTTCACCTAAGGTAGCAGTAAGGTAGTCTTTGAAGGTCAAATTTTGAAAATTCTGTTTATAGTAATAAACTACCTACAATCAAGAGCTGGAGCAATGGATCTAATTCCTAGGTTCAATGGGTAAGTAAAAGATCAAAAATCAGTTATGAGGATTATTTCTTTAGCTGAGTATTGTAAATTTTTACTTTTAATTGTTTCACAAAATATATATTCACAATATGAATAATGAAACTGAATGCAAAATTAGCAGTCATGGTAAAATCTAACTTATTAAATGTCTTATTTGTTCTACTCAAAAATGAACTGAATGACAATATTTATTAATATACATTCTTTAAGAAAATTTAACCAGATTAGAATAAGAGAAATTTTCATAAAGGTAACTAGTCCTTTGAAATACAGAGAATATTTCAATGAAGTAAAAGTATTGTAATTAATATTGTAGATATATGTATATATATATATGAAGAAACTTTAAAACTATTGACCTAAAATATCTGAGGCTGTTTATTAGAACTATGTGATTAAATACAGGTCTGCATAAATAATTTTCAATGACTTTTAGACTAGGTAATATTTGCAACCAGACACTTTACTCAACACCCTTATTGAATAAAATGTTCAAGCTATAAAATTTTCCTTTGATCAAATCACTCTATTATGTCTCCTCACTAATTTACACACGAGTGAATATTGTAACGAGATTGGGAAGATGAGTGTAGAACTGCATTCATACCATGATGTCATAGATTAAGAAATTCTTTTTTAAGCAAAATGTACCAAGCCCTCTAGTGGTATTAATATATAAGATACTTCATTGTGATGTTAGCTTAATAAAAACAGATTTGTTTGTTTGCTTTTTTACCCTAAGCGCAGGTATTTAGCATTTCCTTGACATTAGCTTTGTGCATATTCCTATTTGCTCTGCTTAGCATGTAGCTTGTATAGTTCTTCAATGGTTTGTCTAAAGAAAACATATTAAATTCCGAGAATTACATTGCAAAAATGAATAGTCTGCAACATGCAAAGTCACAACTTTTTGGATTAGTAACTATTATTGTTGAATCTAATATTAAAAGACATTTGAAATGTTTATCCAAGTACATGTGTGGATGATAAATATTAGCTTTTATATGCATGAGGGGAACAATATTTTAAAAGAAAAATTCCACCATTTATAAACTTTATTTAATAAACAACACAGTGAAGGATAAACAATAGCTAAGTCTTTCTTTGTAATTCTTATTGAGACATTTCATGCTGCTAAAGGCCTCAACTTAATGGGCTTGTTCATACTTAGGCAGCTTGTCAGTGTGTTTCTTTTGTTCTCCCGCCTCTGATTATAGAGGCATGCACTTAGAGAGCAGCTCATCTACAAAATGAGTTTCAGTTATTAAGGAGTGAATTTTATCTGACCCTTCAGTGTTATATTTTTTAATTAAGTATTACTATTTGGTATATAAAGCCAGAGGAAACTGAAGCTTATCAAATAATTGCAATGGAAAAGTAATATTGAAGTGTCTCAAATACAAAGTCAAGTCTCAAAAATTATTCTTCAAGTAGAATTTTTGATTTATTGTCCTTTATTTCAAGTTCACTTTCACCTATGAAGTTAGGCTTACGGGGCAACTTGCAGAGCAGTGGGGTGGAAAGTGCTTTACTAGGGTTTGGGAGACTAATGTCCCTTCTCAGCCATACAGTTGAGTTTGCTAGGAGGTGGTACATCATACTCCTGCCTTACCTCACGAACCCCCACCTCCTTTGAGCATGCTTGCTATTGTTTTGGGAAAATGTGTATTATTGTATTGCTTTTCACTGAGGGGTTCATGCACTTGGTGAGTAAGTGGTCTCCTTTTCTGTTTGTATCTCCTCATTCTTCCAAGTCTTCTATCAAAGCTTATTCAATACAAAATATTAAGTTCAACTGGCTCATAGATCTACTCTTGGACTCTTTAAATCTACACACACAATCTCAATCAGGCACTAAGAGCATATACATTGTAAATCTTTAGCCTTTTGTGTAAAATAAATTCACTTGGAAAGTTCAAGAAGTTAATGTTTGATATTTGTGTGAGAAAAACATATATTTACATATCTTCTCTCAGATTTTGTTTAGCTTTTGAGGTTTGGATTATCCCCCCATATGCGAGTAAGTAACATTGCAGAGCCTAACTCCTAAAAGGGAACAAAGAAAAAAGTCTTCTCTGACTTGGTGTGTTTCTGGACTGAACCCTGTACAGCACACATCTCTGTGGAAGTTGGATTTCTTGACAAGGAGTCAATAGAGTCTTATCATAGCACCTTTCTGTCCTCATGAGTTACACGCCCATGATATGTTCATTTTAAAATGAATAAATTATAGTGTAGAATTCTTAAGATATTTTCTAATCTAGTTATAAGTCAAGAAACCATTAAAAAATAATGCTATCTTGTAAAATGAGTGAAGCAAGATTTTGTTTTCCAGGAATTTTATAGCTGCAGTATTGTCCCATCTTACCTATCTCACTGGAACATCAGAAGCTGACATTATCTGGAGGGAGTTCAGCTGCTGGTGTCTGAGTGGTCACCAGGGACAATGTCCTAAAGAGAAAGTAAGAGACAAGATTTAAGCTATTTACTGGGAAATGAAAGGAAGAGACTAAACTAGGGCAAGAACGCCTTCCCTGTTCCCTTTTCCCTCAAGGAACAGTGTTGGCTGAATGCCACATAGGTGAATACAGATGTGGTGGTCCTCTCAGTGAGGAGGGAGCCCTGAATAAAAGTCTCTTATTGTTGTAGGGAAGGGCTGGGTGGATGCGTTAGGGGCAGAGCCATACTGAGTCAGCCTGCTGAACTCGTATTCACCGCAGTTTCTGCTCCCTATGAGAAGGTCTCAGCAGAAAGCCTCCGTTAAGCTTCCACATAAAGAGGGTTTCGAGTGTGGCCCTGTAGTCCAGAATGTAGATGCGCATGAGTATGGCTGGCCAGGGGACCTGAGTCCTTAAAAGCAGCTTCCTGCAGAGGCTGCAGTGACAGGTTGCCTATGGAGAGAGCCGTTGTGTCTTGCAAAGCCTGCCAGATTGTCACTGCCCACTGACCAGTCCTGAACAGTCACATACAGGTCCTCAGTATAGAGCCACACTTGACATGGGCTGTCCTTTTACTTCTCTACTTCCTTTTGAATTTAAATTATGCAGTAAAATCCAAAAGAACTGGTTATTTTACTTAGAAAGCTGATCTACAAAAAGAGCCTTATTCAGGCAATTAAATTTTACAGAGGGTCTTGCTTGGTTTTTTGAAAGTGCTAGTGATAGTGAGGTAAATCTCCACCTTAACAGAGATTAGAGTCTGTTGAGGAGTCAAGAGGAAAAAAAATACTATTGTAACCACATTGCTAAGCTTTCTGCAAACAGCTTGCTTTATCCTCACTGCAATGCATAGCTATGCTACGACATACATACTGTGATCATTTGCTGTTTTATGCAGGTGTGAGTCTGTCTACTGATCAGTGGCAAAGCTGAGTCCAGTGTCCATGCACTGCGCCATTCTGTTTTAAAATACTTGGAGTCTAGATATAGGCAGAAAAACATGTAGAGGAAGCTGTAAAGAGGCAGTAGGCCCTTGTGATGAGTGGCCACTTGAGGATATCTAAACTGAGTGGTCCTAGGGTATGGGGTGGAGATGAGATGCTAAATCTGAAAGGCATTTATTTGCACTGCAAGGGAAAACATGAGTGGACGCATGAGTGCTGTGGATTACATCCACTCATTGTCTCCAAAAATAAACCACACATTATAAAAGCGGCCGATGACATAGGAAAAAATTAGATAGAAATAAAGAGATAATATTGAGATATCTATCAGGAGAACTAGACACATTACATTATAGGGGTGTTAGTGATATCCTTACAAAAGAGGGTAAATCTCCCATGTCTTTTTCCATTTTGGATTGATGGATGACCCTTTAATTTGAAGTAAGTGTCATAGGAAGAGGAAGAAGTCCAAATGATGTCTTGCCTGGAGAATCAGGAGTACATGCCTGGAGAACTACAAGGTGAAAGTGGTTTGAAAATAATTGCAAGGGAAACTGAACTCTGGGAACGTGGATTTGTAATGAGATAGTAAAGGTGTTGCACTCTAGTGCAGCAGAACATGTTACCAGCCAAGAAAGGAGGGTCAGTAAAGTATAATTTTTTGCTTTGTCTTTTTGAGACAGCATCTTGCTATGCAGTTCAGGCTGGCCTTGAGCTCGCTTTGTAGTGAGGCTTATCTCAGACTTGCAGCGATCCTCCTGCCTCAGCCTTCGAGTGCTGGGATTACAGGTGTGCATCACCACGCCTGGCAGTAAAGTACAATTTCTAGGCAGATTTAAGGAAAAAGAAGTGATGATGTTGAGCTCACTTCAAGAGAGAACACTTAAGATCAAAACTGACTGGACTTTGGGACCTGTGTTTACCCTCTTTAGAAAGGGCAGGGCTTGCAGCACTAAGATCAGAGGGTGGTAAATGAGAGGGGAGACAGAAGGAACAGAAATTGTTAAGTTCAATTAAAAGGAAGTAGTGAGATGTGACAGGAGCCAGAAAAGGTAATGGAGTTAAAGGTTTCCTTCTGTTTGTTGGCCGTTCTGTTAATTGAATGTGTTTCTTATTTAATGGGAGAGACATGGAACTCAGTACCAAGGAAAAAAGAGAAGGTGAAGATACACGGGGAAAATGTAAAAGTAAAAAGCACAGGCCTGAGAAAGCCGGCACTGTGAGATGCAGGTGTGCGCCGGCCGCGGGGCCAGCCGCACGGCTTGCTGGTCTTTGGCAATGTTGCCTAGTTTTCCTACAGCATCAATTCCCTATCTCAAAAATGTGGATAAACAGAATATCATTGGAA
This sequence comes from Dinomys branickii, assembly GCA_004027595.1. Taxonomy (NCBI): domain Eukaryota; kingdom Metazoa; phylum Chordata; class Mammalia; order Rodentia; family Dinomyidae; genus Dinomys; species Dinomys branickii. The sequence goes on from PVLD010001153.1 coordinate 112,158, forward strand.
GAGGGTTATAATGAGCATGAGGTCTCATGATAGGACTGTAAGCATTTACCACATACTTACTCTTATTTTTAATTAAGTTAAGTAGGTTACCTGCTGCAGTGACCATGCTTAGGGATAGGCATATTATGGAAGACTACAATAAGGGTAAATTGTAAATATGGTGCTTACAGAAATGATATGCTATTTTTCAGGGACTTTACAATTACTCTTTCTCTTAAAGTAAAACAAAAATGAAGGTTAAAGGTAGAATTTTGGAAGATTATATTTAAACATCTGGTCAATTACAAAAAGTTTGGAAATATGCATATTTTATCCTAAAATTATATCTATACATACATATATTAAATAGAAAAGTTGTTTGTAATCATTTTAGGCATACTTTGGCTTCTACATCTCATTTTCTGTAGGTTAGGTGGCATTCTAGTAATACTCAAATGTAAAACTTGGTGTAGATATTTTTTCTTTAGCAAGTGACGATCTCATATGATCCTTTAAATAATCATGGAAAAACTCCCTAAAACAGCTTTGATTTACACAGGGTAGTAAAACCATCACATCCCCACCAGAGAAGTCTCAGATAAGAGAGAGATTAGCTTAATAAATACAATTGAAATGGGTACCAACCATATTAGATATGCTGGCTGATAAAAGGTAGGGTTATTGTAAATCTTACTATGAAAAGTTGTATGCATATAAGCTCATCCATCAAGTAGGCATTGCAAAGTTCTTTGTATGACACTGAAATGATTTACATAGTTTTTAGAGTTCTACTGAAGAGTACTGGAATTGGAACCACATTACTCCCCATGGAAACTTCATTTAGTGTTCTTTCTCCATAGGTTAGTCACAAATTTAGATATAACTGAAAGGAGTCTATGTTAGGTCCAGAAGGTGCTAATCAAGCTAGGACACCAGGTAGGCTTAAAGTAATAGAACTAATTTTATTAAGTATATTTTATAAAAGGTCATTCTCTCACAGAGTTATCTGTGTGCATCCTATGTCTCTGATTATGTCTCCTATATTCAGTCCTATCACTTTTTTCTAAATGTGAACAGTCTTGAGCTAACTGGTATTGAACTTAAATCACCCTTGATCTGATGCTTCTGTTTTAATTTAGCCTGGTTTTCTCTTTTAAAGGTGAAAGTACAAATAATCTCTGATGTGGTGAATAGAAGCTACATATAAGGGTAGTAACGTCACACCGAAGGATGCCTCTTCTCTTTCTGTGTGCCGCATTCATGCTGGTTTATGAGCTCTGTGGTACATCAGCATTAGTTATTGTTAACTGTATAGAGTGTTCTTTCTAATGGGATCCATCCTACATTCCCAAACTCTCAAATTTTTCAAAAGGTGGCAGCACTGGAAAAACATGTCTCTTTGGAAGTCGTGATTGAGAAACAACCAACTTCCTTCCAGAGATGGATTTTAGTTAATAAATAGGACACTTTTCATCATCTTCAGTTGTGCAGCTTACAGAATTGAAAACTGGCTCACAATTCCTTTCTTGGCCTTGACTGAGTACATGAAGGCAACTTCTACCTCTCTGAGAGCTTCTGTCTCTGTCTCAAATTTACTTTTGTGTACTTTCATCTTTCCTAGTTACATCTTTGTTACTGGATAGAGCTTTCTCTGGGGTCAAGTTTCTTAACATTTTCTTTTAAATAGGGAACAAGGAAAATTTGAATGATAACTTTTCCCTAACTAAAGAACTCTTAGTGAACTTACAGTAAAATTGGAAGTTAGTTCTCCAATACATAATCCTTCTTGGGGGAAAAGAATAAATTTTAATTTGCTATTTTTTTAGTGTCAGCACAGTTTTACTATGCAGGTGAAAATATGTATATAAAGTGAAGTGGTACTAAAACATGGTAAGTCAAATTCTGAACATGTCTTTTGTCAAAGAAGCATAATCTTAACTCAGAGTCACTATTAAATATAAATGTAATGTGGAGAAATAGGAAAATACATTATGAGGGTTTTTGCCAATTTGTATAATTTTTCAGTTAAGCAGTCATAAATCAAGGAATATTGTATTTTTTGAGGCTCATTAAAGAGACATTACACATCAAATAGTGAAGTCGTCAGCAAAATGAAATGATGAATGCCTGTAACTATCTGTATGTAAATGATGTGAGACAGATTCAGGGTGTTACAAAGGCGAATACCAATCTCCCTGACAGTCCCCTGTAGGTGCAGGTGTTAGATGCTGGTGCCATATGTTAAATTAAAGCCTCTTCAATGGCAAGCATTTATTAGCACTCAGTGGAAACTCGTAGTATAAACTAGGACAAGTAGCAGATAATATAATTTTAAATAAATTTGTTCAGTAAGGTGTGCTATTGAATTTTATAGGTCTTCTCTATTCACAAGGGCCATACTGTGAAGAACTCAGGTGGAAAAGAAAATTGTTATTTTGAAAACTTGGCTATAAAATATGTGTGTTCATATATTGTAATGTTGGACTATTCCCTTAATATAGGAAAATTTCAATAAAATAAGTAATATGATAGATTTAGTCTATTTCTATTTCTGTTTTGTTGTTTCTTTTCTCTGTGGCAGTTGGGACTGAATTCTTAAGTTTCTGTATGCTAGGCAGGTGCTGGAGCACTGAGCCACACCCCCCATCCTATTTAGGTTTCTTTTAAAGCTCACCTGTTAATCAAGGAAACTTATCTACCCCATTGTATTTGAGTATGTGTCCATACTTCAGGTAGTTTAATTTGTATTATCACTAGTGTGGTATATGGTTTCTCTTTTAATCTTCATATTGATTACAATTGTTGCTTTTGTTTGAAGCTGAAATTTATTGATTAATCAGGGCCCTAAATCCTGCTTTGAGGCCTTATTTCATTTATCACAGAGGAGCAAGAAGCACTTTTCTAGAGATTTTCTCTTCTACACATTTCATAACGCCTGACACAGGAGCCAAATACATAAGGGATTATGACATGACAAAAGAAAAGGAACAAACGGAACAAGGATGGAGGTTATTGAAGAAAGACGACATGTAGTCCAGCCCGGATGCGTCTGTGACATGGGACAATCCACTGGTTTTCTCTACCTGTATTCTTTTAAATGAGATACTGAGTCACATTCTGATCACTAAGTTTAGAGAAGGGCAAACGTGATAGCCTATGCGAATCACTATTAATTGTATAGTGAGCTCTGCACATAAAGTTTTTAAAATAAAACATTGTCCAAGTATTTGAGAAAGCGAAAAGCTGAAACTCCATATTCAAAGGTACATATTAAAGTGATATTGACAGAAATACTCATATGTTGTGAATTTGGCAGCTGAAGTTCATCATTTTTAACAAAATTTCCCCTTATTCAGGTTAGAGTATTTTGGTAGCTTTCTAAAGTGTATGTGAATTGTTATCAAGATAAATTGTATGATTTTTCTCAAAAAGAATGGTCAAAATTTTTGATGTGTGGAGCTTTAAATAATATTTGACTGAAGAGGTAGTCTTAAAATATTAGTACTATATGTTTTACTTTTATCCATAATGCATAAATCCACTCATAAGCTTATAAAAGTTTTATTAACAGCGTGTATATTTAATTTGATAAAATCGTTTATGAGAATATAATGGTCCAGTTGTAATAGTCTCAACAGTAAGATTAATAACCTCAGATTAAAACACATTAAAAATATTTTAAAACATCATGTCATACTTTGTGCCTGTAATAATGGATAACTAGTATATAACTAAAATGTAATTATTTTCAAAACAATCTATTGTATCACTTCCCCTTTTTATAGTCATCGTTTACTACTTATCCTCATCATTTTGTAAGTTTACTCACTGACTAATGCAAAATACCCTTAAGATTTTGAGTTTTAATTTGTCAGCTTATGGCACACACACCTTCAACTGGGAGCATCTATTACACATAATCACAGTTTTATAATATAACTTACTTTACTCCATGAGGAAACAAATATTCTGTTGGAGTTTTTCTAACACCCTTCATTGTAAATGACTCTGTGTTTTGCTTTAAAGGCAAATGCAGGCCTTGTAGGACTGTCTTGGTTACCTTTCTCTCATTGCTGAGACAACCGCCCAAAATAAAGGGAGGAAAGGGTTATGTAGCTTACAGTTTGTGGAGGTTTCAGTCCATATTTTGCTGGTTCTGAGGCAGAGTGGCACATGGCAGAGGGCAAACGGTTCTTGGCAACAGAGCACAGCAAAAACAACCAGCAGGTGGAAGGAATCATGGCAAGCAGCCTCTTTCTACCTCCCTTACATTATAAACAGGCTACCCCTACCCAGGGAGTGTGTAGCTCTCACATATCTCCACGCCCTCGTCTTCCACAGGCTCAAGATGTGTACAAAGTAAGCACCCTGGCTTCCTGCTGAGTCACTCAGCCAAACCTCTAGACTCTCCAAGTTGACACAATGTATCAACCATAACAAGGACTTAAAGGCAAAAAAGAAGCAATGGAAAGTTCTGAACAAGTTCCTTTCATTTTATATGCAGAAGTGGGTTTCTGTTTTCTTTATAAATTCTTAGAGTTACTTTAAATAATTTTACATATGATAATGTGTGCTGGGTAACACTGATTGTCTACTTGATCAGTCAAGAGCTGTGTGGGAGATGATTGAATTCTGAGGGACCCGAACACTAATGAGCTAACTCACTGAGGAGCTCATGGGGGATGAGCTACTAGGAGAGGCAGCCTAGCACAGGAAGAAGGCTGTGGGCTTCTGTCTTTCTCTTCCCTTTCCGTTTCCTGGCTGCCTCTGAGAAGGAATTTGAACGTGCCACACCCTTCCACCATGATGTTTTTTGCCAGCTAATAAATGAAGGAAATCTCTGAGACCCTGAGACAGAAATAAACACCAGTCCCTTAGGGTGCTGTGCCAAGTACTGTGTCCTAATGATGATAAGCTAACTCGTATAGATACAGAGAAACTTTTTTAGACTTTTGTTTTAATTGAAGAAGCTACTTTAAGTCTGTTACTTCCTACCATCAACAAGAGTTGAATCCTCATCTTTTAATTCAAAGGTCATTGCTCTGTGCACACTATCACGGTGCTTCTTAGTAAAACTTTTAAATTTCAATCCAATAAAAATTATGTGGAAATCTGTAGTATGTTTTGTCAATTGTATGTTATAGGTAAAAGTAGTTTTAGTTATCTACCCATTTTTTGTTTTAAAGGTAAAGAGACTGATAAATGTTCAAAGGAATTGAATGTAGTCAGAATAACATTTATATGAGTCTACTTCTAAGAGTAATAATTGAGAAAATACTTTTCAGAGCCCAAGATAGCACACCTTTTTACATAATTATTCTTTATCTATCACTGGTATGCATTATCAATCTATGATTCATTTTGAATTGAAAGAACTCTGCATTTTAAAATTATAACTATTGAAGATTATTCCAAACTGTGTGTGAATAGATAGGTAGACAGATAGATAGATTGATTGATAGATAAAAATATAGTGAATGTTTGGAGTTCAAAACAGTTATTACAGTAATAGACATATTGCTGTTAATACCCCCCAAAACGATGCAGGGAAAGTTGGCTCTCCATGTGTAGCAGATTAAATCTACACCTACATCTCTCACTATGCACTAAACTAAAATCAAAGTGGATCAATGAACTAAATGTTAAAATGGAAACAATTAACAGGCTGGAAGATTAAGTAAAACTCTAGAAGTCATAGACCTAGATTCTGAACAAAACATCAGTTGCACATGAAATAGTGCCAAGAATCAACAGCTGGTATCATAGCAAATTAAAAATTGTCTGCATAGCAAAAGAAATAACTAACAGAATAAAATTATGAGTGACAGAATTAGAAAAAATATTGCAAGCTATTTCTTAGACTGAACATTGCTATCTAGAATACATAAAGAACTCAAAAAAATTAGACTCCCCCAAAATAAAAGACACGATAAAAATCAGCAACAAATGAATAGGCAATTCACAGAAGTACTAGAAAAGAAGAAATGTTTAAGTTTGTGCTCTTGGGCTGGAGATATAGCTCAGTGGACTAAGCCACCTGCCTGACAAGGGCAAGGTCCTGAGTTCGATCCCAGGTACCGCAAAAAAAAAAAAAAAAAAAAAAAAAAAATTAAGTTTGTGGTCTTTAGAGAAATGCAAATTAAAGCAATACTCAGCTTCATATCCCAGAAGAAATAGCCATGGTCAGAAGTACAGTAATAGTGAACGCTGGTGAGGCCATCAAGGCAAAGGATGCCTTTCAGACTGTTGGTGGGAGTTCAAACCAGTGCTGCCACTGTGGAAGGCAGTGTGGAGACTCCACAAGAAATCTAAAGATAGAAATTTGGTTTGACCTTCCTATTCTTTTCTTCAGGTGTCTTCCCCAAAGAGTGAAGGGTATCATTTTACAGTGATGCATGCATAGCCACTTTGATGGCAGCCCCATTCCTGTAGCTAAATCTTATCAAGACTATGTATCCACCAAGAGAGGAGTGAATAAAGCAAATGTGATATTCCACACAATGAAGTACTATTCTGTCATCCATAAGGTAAAGGTGAGACATCTGTAGGAAAATGAGGGTACCTTGAGATTGTAATGTTAAGTGAAAGGAATCAGATACACAAGAGTGAATACAGCATTGTTTTTCTTCTATCAGAAGTAGAAAATATACATAAAGAGCAATATGCTACATATATATCTATTATATATATCAATGGAATTTTTTAGGTGTTCTGTTCAGAAAGTCCTCACGTAGGACTAAGACTTCCAGAATTTTACTTTTTTATCTTCCAGTGTGTCATATATATTATATATTTATAATATATATTATATATGTTGCTATTATACAGATATAGGTATAGATATAGATAGGAAGATAGAGGTTCTCAGACGGGAAGAGGATCAAGAGTGAAAAAACCTATAAAACAGTAGTAAGACATGTTATATCCACATGCCAGCTCCCCACAAGGAATGTAAACATTTACATAGCAAATATACTAATAGAAATAGTAAAAAAGCAGACTCCATGTGCTTCAAACACATTCCATCCATGCTGTGACTTTCTCAAGTAGTTCTGGGAGTCTTCTCGTGTGAGCGTCCCTAGCCATCCTCTGGAGGCTGCCTTGATGGAACGTTTTCACCTTCTGGGTCATTTGCTCTTTGGGGAGCGTCTGAAGGGGCACATGACCCGGGGAATGGGGTAGGTGAGGGCACACTGTGGCGCCTTCCTATGAGCCTGTCTCCGCCGGATGACACGTGCCAGCAGCTGTCCCTGTATTTTTTGGTCACAACTCCTGAAGACATGTGAGGAACTTTGAGCCACTATAAATATTAATACCAGGAATAAATCATGTCTTCGTGGCATGTAGATTTCTAGGGTGCTAGAAATGGTGATAACTTTAGAAATTATCCAGTATTAAGGTTGCAATAGGTAAAAATGTTAATACCAAAAAAATCGGATGCTCTGTTAAAGTGATTGGAATTTGCTCCCTGGGCCGCTGTGTAATAATGGAATATCTGAAGCAGGTCACAGTCAGCCCTACTGGGGGATGGAAAGCCAGCCTCGTCCTTCAGGTGATGGATAGAAAGCGGTAACATACTTGCAGAAGGTCTTAGACTGTAAATCACATGCCCAAAGTTGCACAGGTAGTTAACTCTGAGTCCATGGCTATAAACAAGACATCTGACTCATAATCCAGTGCGGTTTGCTCTGCTCTATTGATAAAGTAGAAACAGACCCGTCAGGCTTTGTCAGCATAAGTCCACGGAGACATTCAGGAGACTAATTGAGAGCATGAAGGAGAGCTGTGCAGAGTTGGCTGCTGCTGTGAAGCGAGGCTTTTAGGGGTTAATTGGCTGAGACTTCCTCATCTCATGGCATAATTTACTTAGGCCTATTCGGAAGCATTGCTATTAGGCGTTCCCTCCTTTATAAATTACACTGTATTATACATTCTGCTTGTCTTTTCTTAGAATTTTCAATAACATGATGCCTATTCTGTAAGCTAAATCTATATATTAGTATACTTTAAATATACAAAAATACTAGTAGATTCTTGCTATATACAAGACAAGATTCTTCTCATGGACCATAAAAATTAGATTAAAATGGAAATATTTTCACTGCAGGGTATGATATGTACCTAATCAAAGTTTTGACATAAAATTAATAATTGCTTAACTTTAAATAGAGGGCTGAGACAGTTTAACAAAATACAGACCATCACCAAAGCTGTCTGTACTCCAGCCCTCCCCACCCTTTTATAAAATCTTGTCTAGCTGATTAATATAACAGAGCACTTCAACTTTGGTGAAATACACTTATTCAATTTCACTGAAGATTATAGGTTTCAAATAATAAAATTGGATTTTACTGAGGATAGACGTGTGTAAATAGAACATTTGATTGAATTTAATAAAATGGTATCCTGCTGATGGAGGCAAGTCATTTCCTCTAGTTTTAACTTGATTACAAAGACAAGAAGTTTTATGAGCTATTTTGAATGGAAAATTTCTTTCTGTCTAGAGAAAAAGGCTACAGAGACAGTAAGAAAAATAAGTAGTTCCATTTACTATTTTTAAATTACATAGTTGTGTGTATGGTTATTTTTAAAATCTGGTAGAGCTATTTTCTAATCTGTATTTGTGGCTATGCACTTAATAACCTGCTAGTTGTTTGGCATTTGTGTACTATTTTCATCTCATATACATGATTACACAAACTCTATTATAGTAGTCTCACTTCAGCGAAAGGAAATCTACAACAAAAATATTAATTCTATTAGGATATGGTCACCATTCATCAGATCAGCATACCCTTATTTCTAAAAATTATTTGAAGAAAAAAATTAATTTACTTTTCTGGATGATTTTGACATAAACAATTCTCATCATGTGCCAAAAGTAAACCTCACCTTATTCAGTGTGAAAATACAATAACCATACATCAGTTATAACATCATGTTGCCAGGCAACTTACAGATATTAAGCTCAGAATTGACCTGTAGATCCCATTACCTGTTGCAAGATTAAAATCTTCAGTGAATGATAAAGGCAGAACTTCGAAGCTGAAAAAAGAACATGTAAATTAGTTTCAAAAACAGATGAAAACCAAACCAATCTTTCTAACAATTCTTATTTTTCTCCCACACTTTTGTACTTCTCAAATAAGAATGTCAGAAAAGAAGTCTTTGTCCTCCTCTGACACAAGCAGTGCTGGTTCTTATTCGTCCCCAAATTCTATATAAATAAAAAAGCTTGTTTTCCTCTGTAACTTTTGCTCTAATGCCAAAGAAAGAGACAGCAACCTGATTTATATTTTAAAGCTTGAATTTAGTGTGCTTATATTCCAAATGAAAAGTGATGCTTATGTTCTGTCCTACAGCTGCAATACTAGAGGGAAATAATTTTGTGTAAACTGGAAAAGCATATAGACGTGAATGCTGATAAAATGAGTGGTAGCAGCTAGGACACCAGTGAGAATAGAAAATCAGAGAGTAACACTACCACATATTTGTGAGAAAAGGTGAAAACGTGTGACATTTTTGCAAAAGGAAGCCTGGAATTTAAATTTTTATGTCATTCCAAACTTTCTGAAGATGAAAGTAGCTTGTATTATAATGGCTTATTATATTAAATTGAAATAGCTCCATAAAGCATACATATAGTCCCAAAACATATCCATTACGGCTTGAAGTTCCTTGGACATCGTGAATGAATGTGTTGAACTTGTTTTAGAATAACAATTAAACAAATAAAAGTAGTAAATAATTCAAATGACAGAACATTATTCTGGAAATATCACTGCAGGTCATGTAGTATATTTTGAACACATAGAGCTAGGAAAATTCAGTGGTGCCAAGGCAGGCAAAGAGACTTGTGCCAGATCTATTGTCAGACAGAATAAAATTATCCTCAATTCAGACATTTAACATTGCATAACCATCTCTTTTAATTGCTTAACTCAAGACATTTATGAACAGCATAACCTTTATTTCAATATGGGAATTATTTTTGTGTAGTCAGTTACATATTATTGTCATTAGTGCCATTACGATCGATTTCCACTGTATTTAATTGAAATCAAATTGCATTGTATGACAGTTTCAGTTAAAATGATAATAGAACATGATAAAGGTTGCAGTAACTGTTAACAAGGCTTTCATCCATTATGTGTTGCTTTGTATAAATCACATTAACGAAATGACACAAGATTAAAAGAGTTCAAGATGAACGTGAGAAAGCGATTGTTCCCTCCCACCTTCTGGTGCAGGACTGGAGAAAGAATTGGTGTTGTCAGGATGTGGGCAGCATTAGTGAGACACATAATTCAGAGAGAAGAGAACAAGGGATTGAGAAGACAGCCTGTAGTGCTGTGAAAGAAAAATTTGAGGAGTTTTAGTCCTTGTGTATTTCTGAAAGAGAAAGTTGCCTGGGGAAAAATCAGGAAACACCGGAAAATTTGACCTCTTCTCCCAGCAGCGCCAGGCTGACAGGGAACAGACTGCCTGTGCAGGGGCCCTGAGGGAGGAAGATAACGGGCGTGCAGGAGCCTGGGGAGCGGGCCGGACGCAGTTGGGCGGAGGCACCGGCCTCGCTCCTCACTTCCGTATTCCCAAATTGTAAGAAGTACAAAGTCCATGTGACTCTCTGGATCTCTAATGAAAACTCCATGAGGGGGTTGGAAAAGGAATGATAAAACCCGTGTAAGCTTTCTCCAGGCAGTTAGCGCACCTTGTCAGATGTTCGAGTTATCTGTAAGAGTAACCAGGGAACAGAAATAATAATAACAGTTATAGCAGAATGGAGGATCTTGAACTAATTACAGGGAAGATTAATTAAAAATCTAAGAATTCATGCATCAAGAGGGAAAGCGAGCAATGTGGCCCATAGAATTTTTTAAGACTGATAAATGTAATAATGAAATGTTTGGAAATAGATTATTCTACTTACGGGCTGGCAAATCTATTGGCAGAGACGATAGCAATCCCTAAATTTATTTTTGTGGGTTACTAAGAATTTCTGTGTAGATTAGGTATTTATGAGTCAAAATGTTCAAAAAAACTTATCTTTTCCTCAATAATTGTTCTTTCTATTTTCAACTTTGTATTGTATTCCTGGGCTGCAGCAGGGAGAGAAGGAAGCATCCTGCCCTGCAGGCAGAGTAGCACCTCTAAAGAAAGAAACAGAGCCTCTAAGCTCCGCACACTATAATGCTCTGTGAAAGTTTGAAAGACTGAAAATTGAAAAGCAAAGTGGAAAAGAGAACATAAAAGGTGGACAGAAGGAGCAGGAAATCACTGACTGTAAGACCTAATACATAAAGGTTGATTTATAATGTATTTAAAATTTCAGAGCTAATACAAATCAAATACACCTGTAGAACAGTCACGATGGAAAGACACAAGAACATTATGTTCTGTCCAGTTTGCAGATGAAGAATTAGTTGTCCAATTTTTGCTTCCCTAACTTGTTACCCTGCCCTCCCGGAGATTTTCAGCTATCGTTCTTAGGTTTTTATACTACAGTGAAGAATATTCCTCTAGCAGGACATGGGTGGAGCATAAAAGAAGGAAAAAGTTTTGAAAAATGCATTACATAAAAGTAGTATTCAGAAGCAGAGAAACAGGATTTCACGGAAAGTGATAGTAAGAAATCTCATGAGAGAATATGTACACATGATGAGATAAGATAAAAGGGGAAATTGTGTACCTTTTTCTGTCAGTTTATAGACAGTCTTAACTGGAGGTAAACTCAGTGCTGAAAACCACAGACAATTGTATTTTGTTAGGGAGTGATTTCCACATTCACTTGGTGAAAATTAGAAAATGCAAAGATGATAAAAGAGGATATCTTGGGAATTTTGGACCCAAATGCATATATTTGATTCTAGGCTTTAGCAAAGTTGACAGTAAGCCACTATCTGGTTACTACAGTGATGAAAAATACTGTTATTTATTAAGAATAACATATAAACTTTGGGAAAAAAAGCATTCATATTTTATAAAGATCCACACATCAACTGCACAATTATGACTTAATAGGAAAATTGTCTTGGTCTAAAGGAACTCAGCAAACACTTTAAATATACTTATATGTTTTGACAATCTGTGCTAACTTTCATGGTGAAACATACTAGTAGTTTGAGAAGAAGCTCTGAAAGGTAACTCCACAGGTTGTATAGTGTTACTGTATAACATAGTTCAAACTGTGCAAGCAGAATCGGATATAAGGCTGTAGAAATAATTGTCTGCATATTTATACTCAGGAACTTCCCTATCGTCCTTGAGCACCTATCTAAATTTTTAAAATTTGGATACTTTTTAGTTCAGACTCAGAATATACCATGACACTCAGTGTAGGAAATTTTGATAGCAGTATTGAAGAGATGAAAAGTGCATTTGGGTACAATTCATTCTTCTTCCACAAGAAAACATTCTATACTAATAATTACTTATATCCATACACACACATCCTACAAAATAAGAAATTACCAAAAAAAACCCTTATATTTGTATTTATATGAAAGAACTATAAAATACTACATGCAGAATTAATAAGAAGCCAACAAATTTTTATAGGTTTGCATATATACACCGTGCATGTATGACATCAGCATTATGCATTACAACAGAATGTGTAAGTTTCAAAGAGCAAAAGATAAAAACTAGTGGACTTCAAACTTAACTACCTCACCATATCCAGAAAAATGACTTGGAAATACTTAGTTTGAAAGTATTTTATTAATAATTAACAGTGTTGGAAAACCATTGATAAATGTGGTTTTTCTTCATAATCTTATGTTTTGAGCTAAAATGAACTCTCGATTCCTCTCATACAATAGACATCAATAGATAAATATATTTTGCTCTGTGTTGTGTCTATATAATAAAATTAATATATATGTATTTGAATATGAGTTAAGCTTATATGTATTTATATATTTGAGTCACTAAAATTTTTACCTTGGGAACTGATACAATATGTGAAATCAATACTTATTGTCTATAAATTAATTACAGTGTAATACAATGTATCTAACTAATCACACTTCAAGGTACTACTCTAATATGCAAAAGCAAATAATGTTCAATAAAAGAGCAGGGAGAATATTTCCTTGATCCAGTATTTCAAGAAAGAAAAGACTTTTTAAACTAATAGAGATAAGGCAAAGGAAACAATAAATATTAAAGCAACAGAATGTGCCAAATTTTAGAAGTGCAATCTTGGTAGTACGTTGAGAGTGGATATACAGTACATCACATGTGGAAATGCAACTTTTCAATGTATTAGTATTATCACTTATTAACTTATTTAACAACACATTCTCTCATTAATTTAACAAATGCTGAATGATAAATGGTAAAAATATATTGCTCCTTGTCACAAACAAAATCCACCCACACAATTCAAGAAAGAACTAGGCAAATGTAACATGAATCAGTTTATTGTTAAATATTTTATGACCTGTTTCTTAATCTTTACAGTTCTAAAATAATTTCAGTTGTTTGCAAGAATGTTTTGTGTTCAAAATCATATTATTTCTTGAGACAATTTCTAAACAATCTTTGGTGATAATGTTAATTTGCGATAACTACATGGCTTCTTAAAGATTAGATCATTTGTTTCATGCAAAAACATTTGTAGCAATGCTTGAAAGTGTATTTTGATAATTATTTTCATTGATGCTTATTTTTATTATTGCCTGTTATTAATGCTAAAATAAGTGAGTATGAGAACATCATTCAGCATTACACTGCTTAAGTAGAGTCACAGAGCTGGGAGTGAGTCACTGGGTCAGTTTATCATAGACAACAGATGAGAACAGACCTCATTGTGAAATTTTATTACAGCTATGAATGGATTTATTGGTTCTGGTTTTTTTTTTTTTATTTGAAGTGTCCGTGTCTTCTTTAATCCATATTTCAGAAGTATTAGTGTTTAAGCGTCTTCTCTATGTCATCTGTTTCCTTAACAATTTCAAATATTATCTAAATCTCATACTCTCAAGTCAAAATAGCGTCCAGGGAACAAATATTTGCTATTATTTATTATTGGTCACAACTACTGTTATCTCTTGCTCATGTTTGTGATCTTCCTTTTGTATTCTTCTCGTTCTGAAGTACTCTGTCACTGAAAGAAACTTAAGCTTTGTCCCTCTGTCAAAAGTAAGCATATAGAGTTGCTCTAAAATGTTTCCAAATTGAAATCATTGAAATTGTTCTCTGTTCTCAACAGAAAACTGTTTTTAGGCTTCTGTGCTTCTCTTCTCTGTGTATGTGTATCTGCTTCTCTTCCCTCTGCATGTGTATCCTTATATACACACAAAACCAAACACACATATTTTCCCTACAGAGTATAAAATATATATTCTCCTGGTTGAACATAGAAGTCATACCCTCCTTTCCCATCACCAAAAAGAAGGGCTTTTATACATAATTGTACCTTAATGCATATTTATCAATGTATGTGTTTGTAGTCTTTTCCCCCATTTAAGATCTTTCTCCTAATTTAAACTTTGTTTTAATTTCTCTTTCTGGAAAGGGTAAGAGCAAGGGACAGAGTTCTGGTCCTGTCAGTTGTTTTTCCATGCAAAATTTCAAGTTGAGTCCCATAATAGTTCATGCATTGTTTATTCCGGATGCATCTTGATTATCAACTTTGATGATAAAAGGTCTTCAGTAAGTATCATCATTAACTACAAAATTACTCGCAACTCTGTGGCTAAACTTTTATTATTTAAAAATCTTTCCACATTTTTCTAACTGAAAAGAAGTTCTCATTCTGTGGTATGAACTTTGAGACTTGTAACAAAGTAAATCCTCCCCTCATGAAACCATTCTAACGACAATTCCAAATAATGAAGCATGAATCTGTAATATTTTCATCAAAATCTTTAACATTCCCTTTTGCCATTGTACTGTACCTTATATGAATTTTGGAAGCATGACAAATCTTAATTTGCCTCCATCCTCCCACTTCCAGTTTTCCATCTTGAATAGGAACAGTGTGAGCACATGCTTTCTTAGGCATCTTTTATTTCTGAGTCTGATAGTTCAATTTTGGTTTGAAAGAACTCATTTGTTGACTTAAGTTCAAATTGCCATCTGTGGAAACTGAATGAATTCTGTGTCAAAGATAGTTTGAAATTTTTCTCTTTAAATTTGTAAATAATTTTCCCTTTTTTTTCCAGGTGCATGAATTAATTTAATTGAAATCCTTGGTTTTTGACTGGCTCTCATCATTGAATGATACATGGCTCCTTTTTAAATTTAATTCTGTTAAGACCTGACTGATACCTTATAGCCTAACTGTGTGGTCTTCCTGGCTTTTGACCTCCTGACCTCACAACCATAGTCACCATCTTGAATTCCATGTTCAACAACCCATTGCTTTTTTTAAAAAATAATTTTCCTGGATATATTCTTTTATATTCAAAATGTATTGTTTATTTGCTTTCTTTGAACTTCATTAAACAAATTCTGCAATGTTATCGTCAATTTCTTTTTTCACATAGTAGTTTGTTACTCATATTTATTCATGTTGTTATATATGACCATAGTTATTGTTGATAAATAACCATGAGAATATAAAAAAAATCTATTATTCTGTTTATAACAAATGGTTTATTTTGAATGATGTTATCAATGCTTAAATGAACACTATGTGTTTCCTAAAATATACTTTTATGTTACAAACTATCTTATTCCTGAAAATGCTAAAATGTTTCTTTTTCCTGGTCTTGTTTTCATATATCAGCCTTTTTCTGGCTTTGTTCAGAGAAGTAAATTGCTTAGAAAAGTGTTACTAATGTATTCAAATATATGTTTTTCTTGTAAACTAGATTTAAGTTTTTGACCTTCAGGATTTCAAAGTGAACATAGTAATATCCCCAAGGCACTTGTGTCATCCAAGCTCTGTTCTTCTTTCCCTTGTTTTACTGATGTTTCAAATAAGATTCGATTTTCTTATATCACAGAATCCCAGTAAGTTCATAATAGTTTAGTCACTTTTCAGATACTAAAATATCTGGGTTCTCTCATAAATCATGTAACTCTCATCTGATTTATGTTAACAAAACAATGAATAAGATAATGTCTACATGGTATTACTCTTTGTATTTTTATGGAATTAAGAACTTTTCCCTTTTTTATTATAGTGTTTAACAAAGTTAACTAGTATAATGCCTGAAACCTTTCTAATGGAAAAATGCAGGAAATAATTTAAAATTCACAATGAGGTGCAAAAGAGAAAAGGAACAATTTAAAATAAAGAATTAAGATAAGCATATTCATCAATTATCACTTGGGCACATTGAAAGAACTGGCCTGAGGGCGATTCCATTTAAAATGTTCCATTGGTTCTACTGGGTCCCTGAAGCAAACTATAATAGGGAGATGGTGTCCCAATTAAAGTATTGGAAATGTCAGCAAGCGGAAGGAATGGCTTCATATGTTGGGAGAGACAGCATGCTGGGAGGCAGTTCTGGCATGAACTACTTGGAAATATTTTGAGAATCATCAGACTCTCTTTTATTTTTAAGACTCTTTTTAATTTTGAACTTTCTCTTCCATTTTATTTCCCTAAAGGGATTTACATGTCCACTGCCAAAATACACTTATTATGAACCAACAGTGGACCAGATCCTGGAGAAATTGTACAGGAACTCACATATCAAAAGATGTAAAGGTAGACCAGGCTGTGAGACTTTTAGCAGTTCAAACAGTATTATACTTAACAGAGAGATTAAATCAATACTGATTCATAATTTGAAATTATTCTTCTTCCTGAAAGAATATAGTTTGATGACTTTCAACACTTTCTATATTTGAATTTAGATATAGTAATTCTGTAATGAAATAGTTACTAGTTGCTAAATGCACCTTTTAAAACACAAAATTAAAATAAATTTTTAAATGAGCTATAAATATTTCATCACAAAATTTTATGAATAAATGTGAATGTTTGTATTGTGAAACCCTTAGTGGGTCTCAAGGACACATGTCAGATTAGTGCAAGCAGCCCTATTACTTCCAGTAAGATGATCTCTCTGTATCTTAATTCTCTTGTCTTATGTATGGATAATATCTGTAACTATCGCAGAGAATTTTTTAAAAGATTTAATGATTGAATATATTTTAAGAATTTGAAACATTATTTGGCACATAAATGTGTAAGCATTATTATTTTATACATCATAAGTGTTAATATTATGTGAATTCAATTTCTTCAGAATCAAAGTCCTGTTTTATCATCCACTTCTATTTGAAAACTGTTAATGTTGAAAAAAAAACACTAAACAGAGCAGAAACCACCTAAGTCAAAGAAAAAATGTGCTGTTATATTTCACAAAAGAGAAGAGAATGTCTTTTAAAGTAAGATAAAGGGAAATATTTCATTCATAATTTAATTTTTTTCTCAAAGTAGGTTAAATCAGGCAGAAAAACTGTTGGAAAGGCTGAAGGAAATAGAAAAAAGATTAAATAATCATTTTGGCAAAAATATTAGTGACATAAAACCTAAAAATAAAAAAAATAAGCAATGATGTAATTAGAAGTAATACAAAATAGATAAGTAAAATAATATGAACATAAATAGTTTACTTACAAAATGAATTGAACATACAAAGGAGTTGGAAATAAACATCATAAGGAACAATTTTATATATTTTTCTATCTCTCAACTTGTGTTTTCATAGTGTTCTTTCTATAAAAATAAAAGACACTTTGAATAAATTATAAACAAAAATTTTGGATAAAAACATTCACTTTTTAAAAAGATACCAGTTTTATGTGGATTTGTGTGCATATGGGTGTGTCTGTGCATGTGTATGAATGATAGTCTTAAAGCAAAACAGAAAAGTGTTTCATTTTTGAAACTTCTATGAGCGATCTTTCTAGAAGCAATTGCAAGTATAAATTCGTCTTGAATGCATTTGTAAGTATAATGAAGTGAAATTTCTCTGTCAGCATGTAAATCACTGGGACAGTACAATATCATAAATCATATAATAAACTAAAACATTGGTCTATGAAACACTTACAATAGAAGATGTAAAATATATGCAGATGATTTGAATCACTATTTCATAAATATTGAAAAGAGCTATCTTTGGATCTGTTCTTAAAAATAATATGACTTTAGGTTATAATTTCTCCACCCTTGCCCACCTGAGCTCTAAAGCCATGACAATGATAGATGAACCCTGAAAATATTGGAGAAGTGTACTTGGAAAGATGTGCCTGGCCAGACCCCTCATGCTTCAGCATTCTGAAGCAGTTACAATTCTATTGCTCAGAGCTGTGCTCACGTAAAGTTCAAAGTTACTCTTGTCATGTGGATGAATGATGTGTATTCATGTCTTAAAACTAGGGATTGGTTTCAGGAGGCACACATAAGAAAGATGTTCATTTTGGCTTGGGCTACATCTTACAAAAGGAACAAAGATAGGTCCAAACTTTCCGTGAGATGCTGAATGAAATCATTAGGTAAGAGCCTCAGTTTCCAATATCTCCTAATAATTCTCCAGTGTTACTGATTTCTCACTATTACTGTATTGCAGATACATCAGACTGCTAACATGGATCTGGCCTTGCATGCTGATCTAGAGTAACCAGATGGAATTTATTGTGTAATCACCATAAAGGGACCTATGGTGAGGGGTAGAGAAAAAGTAAGTTGAGAAAACTACCCAAAACTTTCCTATAAAAATCTCTTAACATGAAGACAGCGAAGAGTCTGGAACTAAAAGCATTAAAGAGAAACATCAGACCAGCCTAAAAAAATTTGAAAATGTGTGTGGTCCCAAAATAATAAACACAGATTATCTATAAAATGAAAAAAATGTGTGCAACATAATTAAATAATAGTAAATAAGAATAGCTGGGTAGAAAATACAAGCAATTTTAAAAGTATACATTATGGTATTCTGTAGTAAGTAAAAATGTTCTCTGAATATAAAAATAAAACAAGATAGAGGAAAATATCTAAAAGGTTATTACTAATGGTTTGAGCTTTGTTTTGTTTTAGATTCAATAAAGTACTGAACCAGCACTTACACAGCCAGCCAGCCTTATCAGAACCCGCTTAGGTACAGGGCCATGAAACACAGATGGCCAAAACCGAGACCTTTAAAGTGCTGAGAAAATAAAGATTTTCTATAAACAAATGACAGTGAGATTGAAACTAGTTTCTTAGCAGTTAGAATAGATGTCCAAATATAGGCTATAATAAATTCACAGATGCACAGGAAAAGAATAACCCACAGGAAATATCTTTTCTAACATATAATTTGAGAGTAATAGTAAGGTAAGTGTGTTTTCAGGCCAACCTGAAGTGAGTAAACCATTAAAGATATTTTCTGAAAGATCTATTTGAAAACATGGCTTAGGGGCCAGGGGTTTAGTTCAGTTGTATGTTGCCTTCCTGGCAAGTGTGAGGTCCTGAGTTCGATTCCCAGTACAAAAAAAAGTGAAAAAATGGCTTAGCAAGGAAAGCATTCACAGAAAAAATTGCATGGTAATTTAGATATATTGATTTGTTTAAAAATTTATAGGATGTATTGGCAAATTGAACAACCATTTCACAAAATAGTAACTAGTTTTGTAATTAAAAGTAAACTAAAACTCAGAATACCAATGTGAGTCTTCAATTAATGAGGGTAGGCCTTGCTAAATTTTTGTCACTAAAGAGGTGAACATGAACACTGAAAAGTGCCATAATAATTGAAAAACAACCAAAAAGGAACACCAAAAATGTGAAATGATAAAAAGAAAATTGAAATTTGGATGGTAGAAATATTGGAAAGTCACAATAGATATTAAACACATCAGTTACATATCAGATGATTATCTTAGTTTGTAAGAAATGACTTGAAAAAAAAAAAAAAAGAAATCACTTGCTGAAATAAAACTATAGACTCAGATGTTGAAGCACAGTATTTGTCATTATTCAGTGAATGCAATAAGAATTGAGGGTGTTGATCCAGGGCTTCTACCTGGCTTCTGCCCCATAATCATGTGAGTTTACTTTTGTGTGTGAATATAGGTCACATCGCCCCCTCTCCATTCATTTCTGGAATTTGTGATCGACAGAGGAAGAAACCCTTGTACATATTTGAAAAGTGTTTTGTACTTAACTGAAGAGCAATTAAGGAGCCGGGAATATCGCTCAGTGGCACAAGTGCCTGTCCGGCAAGCCCAAGTCCTGAGTTTGATTCCAGGTACCAAAAAACCCCCAACAAACAAAAAAGTCCAGAAAAGCAATTAAAATATCTAGTTGTAAGTGGGTAACTACAATACCTGTTACTGTAAACAGTATTGCCCCCAACAGCAATAAAATGTCCTACCAATTTTCTAATATAAATTTAAATTTTAGCAATTAAAATTATAATTTTTCATATTCTGAAAAATACAGATGATTCTAACAGTGAGATCTTAAAATTAAATATAAAATTTCTCATAAACAGAAGTTTTCAGTTTATTTTTGCTTCTTAGTAGATTTTATATTTAACTGTTGTAACTAAAAATCTTGAATTTTACCTCACTCTCCCATAGAATAAATTGAAAGGTAAATTCTATTTGACCTCAGGAAAATTGAGATGCTCCAGTTGAAATCTGTAGTAGCCTTATATTTGGGATCTGATTTTCCCACAGATCTATTGCTATATAATTAATTTAGTAACAGTGTATATGTTAATAGTGTATGCAACAATGCAAATTTACTGACAAAATGGTAGAGAATATTTATGACCTCATGACGCACTCCACAACATTTTTAAAAAGAAACATATTGATTAGAAAATATATCCTTTTTAAATGTTTTGGCTGTTTCACACTTCAACTTTTTAAAGCATAGCTCATTCCAGTCAGTAGTTGTAACACTGAAAATTTTCCTTCATATTTCATTCCTCTAAACTAAAAATCCATCCAGTAGTCCGCTGAATTCATATACTCTTTTGAGAAATAGCAAATAACCTCTTCAGAGAAAATCATCATCCCTCCCTTGGACAGTTATGATCTATGAAATTTTGTTTTACTTTTTTTCCATAAAATAAAAAATTAATTAATTAGTATACATTTCTTGTATGATCTTTCTGAAAGTCACTTTAATTATGACAATTCTCATTAATGATATATTCTGTACATTCAAGTTTTGAAGTATTTTGTTTGCACTTTAGATGCAAATGAGGCAAGGGACATCTTACAGGAAACAAAGTAGTGGAGAATTCTCCCATACTGTGTGTTTTGATTATCAACAGCCATATTGATGTTTTTCTTGCTACCTATATATATGCACATTTACCAGATTGTGTATTTTTTCTTTAAGTTTTCTAAAAATACTGTATTTGAGTCATTTGTAGGACAATAGGTGGATCTTGAGACCATAATATATGTAAAATAAGTCAGATACTGAAGGGTAAGATTGCAGGAGATCTGTTACACTAGAAAGCCAAAATATAAATAAACATCAAAATAAAGGAGAGATTGCAGGAAACATAGTGGTAGAAACTTGGGAGATGGGAAGGGGATTTCTGGAATGGAAGAGAGAAAACAGATGAGGAGGGAAGTAAAAACAATCCAGAGGTGACGTGTCTACTTCCAGTTCCCAAAAATGAATGCAATTATTACATATCACAGGCATATGCTAATATAAATTTTAAGAATACCAAGTCTTTCCTACATTAGCCAGATTCTGTACTCTCATGGAAATCATATACAAATGCACTATAAATTTTTGTAATGTTAAGTGTTGTCATTTTAAAGAGACTGTTTAGCATGGAACAAGTCCTTGTGATCACTCACATGCCTTAAAACATGGTAGCACTAAAATATTCTAGCATATTCAAACCTACTACGTGGTTTTCCCAGACAACGGTAACAGCAGCCATTGCTTGATAAAAATGGTGACTATCAGTAACACAGCACATGAAGGGAATAATGAATTTAAAGATGGTATCTTTTCCAAATCGTACATGTGATTTTCTAGCATTGTTTTATTTGTACTAAAAGAAGAGGATTAAGGCTTTCCAATAGAAGTAACTATAATATTATTCATAATCATGCTAGGTATATTAAAACTTTGGCAAACGGATAAGGATCAACTAGCAGAACATTTACTCTTAATATAGCCAATGCCAGGTTAGTTTTATCTCATGTCTGGAATGATAAACTCTTTTTATGAGACAATACTTAGCACACTAGATTTGTCATGCCAGCCTGTACACATCTTTCATCAGAACACCTCAGATGTTTCCAGTGGCTCTAAATGAAGCAGCACAAAGTGCTTGCCACACACCATGGCACTGAGGTACCCCACAGCCTGCCTTCAAAGTACATCCTTAGTTCTCAGAAGTCTTCAAAATGAATCGCATTTCCTGTACGTATATTTACATTTCATTTGCAAATATTTTCTGGTCACTGCAGTGAGTTGTATTTATAAGGTTATTTCTGTCTAAACAGTCTTCGTACAGATAGTTTTTCAATTCCATACTTTTTTTAAGGTTCAGCTAAAACAGTGTATAAAGCATCCCTAATGCATCTAGATGTCACTTTCCCCTTTCTGTCCATTTGACATTTGTTGTCACTTATAAAATATTTACTACAATATGACTAAAAATCATATGTGCCTTTCTCACAGTATAATTAAGAATTTTGTCAGAAAAAGCCTTAGAAATTGCCCCATGTAACAACTCTTTCTGAAAGGAAGTTAAAGAATATCCCAAACTTAGGCAATTATATTACTTCGTAAACATGCTTTAAAGATAATGAGATATTTCTGTGGCACATAGTTAGCATTTGCTAAATGTTAGCTACTTTTATATTGCAACTAAAACTAATTTAGACATAGTTTGATAACAATTATAACCCTATTTTGTTATGCAGTTCAGGCTGGCCTTGAGCTCAATTTGTAGCTCAGGATAGCCTTGAATTCACAACAGTCCACCTACATCAGCCTGCTGAGGGCTGGGATTGCAGACAGACCACCATGCCTGGCCCTGACTTTTAAACTTTTAATGCAAAACTATCTCTAAAAGAGGAAATAATAAACCAGACATTTTGCTTTAGCTAAATCACTGGTTAGAAATTGGGTGGAAATGCTCAAATAATGAGGCCCCATTTTGTTATTTTTCGAGGGGAGCATCACCAAGGGGGTGGAAGAGAAAACTGTCTTATCAAACGGTGGCACTTCACACTTACGATCAAGCCTTGATCCTCATTTCGCGTTTGACCTTATAATATAGCCACACTGAATAACACGGGCCTGAAGATGCAAATGGTATTGTACACAGGCCTAGACCGTGAGTCAGTGCGGGCACCAGGGAAAGGAACTGCTCTAGATTAATTCCCTGGAAGCTAATTTTTATTACTCCCATTTAATTTTGCTTACATTGTGAGACTTTTATTCCCAACATTTTCCACCTTGAAATACAGCGAGTATTTGCAGATGTAGAAGGAGGTGACAGGTGCAATATATCTCAGTGTTTTAAAAATAATAAATTTTCTTAGCCCTTGAGAAAATAACACTAAATTATGTCTGGAGAATTTTGAATAAAAATCTCATTGAAGTAGAAAAATTGATTTCCCTAGGTCAACATGAAGCAAACCCGATATTATTTATAAGTGCTTCCTCAACTCAATTTAAATTTGTCTGATAATATTCACCCCACTAAATAAGTACAATATTATTTTGAGTAGTTATTATACACTGTGATTATTTGAAACAAATATTCCTAAGGTTATTACAGACAACAACTGTGATTAAGCTATTGATACATCTTTATATGAAACCATGTGAAAACTATTGCATCCACAGATGTGCGATTCAATTTTCTATCTTTAATTGATTTACAGCCGTTCCCTTAGAGAACTTTAATAGAGATTACCGAGGAGAGAATGCAGAAAAAAGAAGTGTGACAGTTCAGCCCAGGGTAAAGTGCAGTTGTAGGAAAATCTTGAATACTCTGCACAGATTTCTTTGGATAAATATTCTAAAAAGTAGCTTAAATCCATTCCCTGAGATGTTCTCAGATGAAATACCTGGGGGACAGGTTGTGCAGAGTCACAGCAGCTGCAGAAATTTCACACCATCTGATGGACACAGCCTTATCCCCCAGAACATAAGTAAACAGACTCAATGTTACTAGCAAATCTGGACCATCCAGATGGCTCTGATAGACGTTTAATTGGTAAGACAAGAAAGGAAATATTACTTAGGAGATTTTAATTGTATTTATGACTTATTTTATGTAGTCATTTTTTGACCTTGCTCAAGTTTCTAGAATGGAAGCTATGAAATGTTTTTATATTATTTTCATTATACCACTGTCTTTAAAACACAATAGTAGATCTCGTTTTCTGCTAGAACAATATTTGTGGCTGATCCTATGGCATTTGTGTGCATTTTAGTTATCTCAAGTTTGATTTTCAGATATTGAAAAGTTCAGCCTTATTTAAGTTAAAATGTGAGTCTTTCATTCAATTTCATGCTTCTCCACTGACCACAACTTGATCTTGACAAAGGTTCAGAAACCTGCAAAAGAAGTGTTGTGTGACCACGTTTTCTGTCTTCTCTTTCTCTTTTAACAGTTTTTTATAGGCAAATCCAGAGACACATTTCTTAAATATAAGCCCAACTTCATAAGTGATTAATGTATCTGATGTCTGACACTGGTGCCCTCCTAGCTTATTCTTGAAGCTCAAATATATCTCCTTGTCCCAAGGAACTACTTTGCATCTTATTCTCAAAATGTCACATTGGAAAATTCCTTTTGCAACCTTTTGTGGCAAGATCAGTGTTGCTCCAGCTGACCATATTGACTTTGTTCTAACTGTTTGCGTTTGGTAGGGTCAACATGTTGCCATTCGCGACACAATTTTTTTTTGTTTGTATTTTCAGAGTTGTTGAGCTCAGTGGTACCACACGTATCATTCTCTCTCTTGGGCAGCGTTTCTTGCTCCTGATCTAATCCACTTTTTGTCCTCCTCCACTGCACTTCTTCAGGTTGTGGAAGCCAGAGTTTAATGTGCGCACATGCACATGAGACTCTGAGTTCTCCATGTCAGGGTCCCTGGGAGATTTATTTTTAAAAGTGAAAGTGTAGGAAAAGATATATAACATGCTAGAGAATCTTTTTAATACAGAGTCTGTATCTTACTTTGCCTATAAACTTCAGGTCGATAAAGGGATAACGGTTGAAAAACAAAATATAGGCGAATTCCTTAGCCATTCTGGAGAGTTTTTCAAACACTTAAGTATTTTGGGACAGTTATCACCAATTGTTCTCAGATACAGAATTCAGTTCCAAATGAGACAAAAGGGACATAGTGTTTAATTTCCTCTCATGCATATTTCACTTGTATGCTACCTACATAACAAAGTTAGGTTTTTTAATTGACTCATAATAATTGTACAGGTTAATAGGATCCAATGTGCTACTTTCACACAAACATATGTTTTGTGATTATTAGATCAGGGTAATTAGCATAGCCACTGCTATGACATTTATACTTTATTTGTGATTAGAACATTAAAATCTTCTCTACCATTTGGAAATAATAATTATAATAACTAATATTATTTTTACTAATTATTATTAAGTAGAGTTAACTTTGTAATACCACACTAGAACTCATTCTTGGCATGTAAGAGAAGGCCCTTTCCATGACTGAATGCATATTTTGAAATGTAGTAGCTTTCCTTGCATGCTTGCTGTTTTTCCTGATATCATCTCATTGCTTATGAAAGCATTTCAGCATTGATCAGAATTCCTTTCTTGGTCCCCAGTAAAAATGTAAATTAGACCTGTATTGGAGCTAGATTATTTTTTGACAAATCTCTATGTCTCTTTTATGAAGCAGAACCATAACAAAGTAAAGTAGTTAGTTACTGATCCACTCAGGAATATACAGAACATTGATTTGATGAGAAGAAAATTAAAAATTAACTCAATGCCCAGAACTATCAAAGATAGCAAAATAGACCATGACTATAAAGAGAGAATAAAGAAATCTCATACATAAAGTTATAGCATGAGCTGGAAGAGATCAATGTTTTAAAGTGTATGTGATTCTAAATATATTATAAAAAGTTTACACATGGTGAACTGGTAGCATTTAACTAGCTCTCAATTATGAAAGCAAGTTTTATCTGAATTGCCATAGGGATAGAAGCACAGAAATAATCCGGTGGTCCAAATGGTCAAAAGTATAATACCAAAGTTCACACATGACTATAATTGAGAAATATTAAAGAGACATCAGTCCAGGAGTGGTGACACACACACCTATAACCTCAGTCTTTGGGAGGCTGAAGCAGAAAGATCTCAAGTTGGAGTCCTACCTGAGCACACTGATGAGAACTTATCTCAAAATAAAATTAAATAAATAAATAAATATGGCTCAAGATGTAGTTCAGTGGTAGAGCACCCTTGGGTTCAATCTCTATTACAGCAAAAAATTATCCCATAATAATTACATAAGTCAAATTATGTGACATTATAAGTCTTTAGTGCAGGAATGAGAGTATGTCTGTTATGACCACATGGTTATTCAAATTAAAATTTAAGAATTTATATATATATATAATTTATTTTAGGAATATAAACATAATCTTGAAAACTCCAATTTTTAATCAAGTCATTTTACAAGTATTGGAAGAATACAAAGAATCTGACTGATTTTCAATAAACAGTATATGATCATACATTGAAAATATTCATTAAAGCTAAAATCATTTTACTCCAAATTCTGTTGCATATATTTAACTTGATAAATTTAATGAAACATACCCCAAAGCATTATCTTAAAAGCTATTTTTAGTATTAATTTCTATTGTGACCACGTCACTGTGACTCACAAATTCATCTCAATCCATAATAATAGCATGATTAGAATGTGGCCATTATACATTAAGGAGTAAAAGGCACTTCATGCATAAAGCACCACCTGGTATGATTTTCTATCAGTGGAAAACACTGAGGAACCACAGGACAGTTTCAACTGAGATAAATGTGTTCTACCTGTGGATTTCCTAGTGACCACAGATTTTAAGAATATATTTTAATAAAAACTTAAATCATAGTTATTATTTCAAAATTTACAATTTTTTAGGATGTCAAATTTTTGAAACCCAGCAATTTATTTACTCGGTAAGTGTCTATTAATTTTTATGTGCAAAACCCCGTGGAGCTCAAGACAGAGAAATTTGAAGTCACTGGCTTTTACGAAGATGATTGTCAAATCCAGGAGGTAAAATAAATGACACCTGTGAGATGGTGATACTCCAAATGTGAAGGGGCAGAAAACACCAGAAGAATCATCGTGGTTTCATTCTACAATCTTTCTCCCTGGGTTACCCGAATCCACATACTCAAATATGTGGCTATAGAACAGGGCTTTGTATGTGCATACAACCCACATAATCCTCTCATATTTATAAATAATTTCTTGATTACTTCTAATATCTAATACAAAGTAAATTTTGGGTTAATACTATACTGTGTGACAAGAAAAGAAGTTTGTACATGTTCAATACAGAAAGTATTTCAGAATATTTTAATATGAGATTAGTTAAATCCATGCATGCAAAAGCCATATAGAAGGTGCACTGTTTTCCATTTTTGTCTAATTATTTTTGTCACATGACATGGGTAGTAGCCCAGTGTCAAGAGTGGGCACTATGTAACCATGTGAACTTGAAAATGTTACACAATTTTATCCTTTTTTTTACTAGTTTCTAGTGAATACAGATTTGTGAAATTTAAATTATATCTGCATTTTGAATAGTTATAGGCATATAACCACTCAATTAATTTTAGTAATTTAGTATAAATAAAATATTAGAAAATTATATTATTGTTTCCTTTTCACATTGATATGTGACATACTTAAGCCATTTGTATGTAAGTGGCAGCCGCACTGAGGACAGCATGTCTACATGTGTCACTCAATGATTGGCTAAAGCCTCTCCTTTCAATTGGAAACGGTTGTATGTTTCCTCGTCCATGACTTAATACTACATCTTCTAGGCCTTTCTCTCAAGAAGCATGAAATAAGCTACATATAATTTTTTTTTAAAGATCCTTACCTATTGTAACCTCAGTGCAAAACCTTCAGTTGGAATTTTGGTCCCTGCTGGCAAGGCCTGTCCATCTGTTTTTACACTAAAAACAGAAAATTTAAGAGGATGATATTATATTAGGCTGGAGATTTCAAGCAGATACCAAAAGGGTAATGGTAGTGATTGCTGTGAGAAAATTCAGCTAAATGTTGGAGGCTTTTTTTTTCTCAGAGAAATACGGTTCAGAGCCATGTGCTTGGTTTTGGTTTCCCAGCTTGAAGAGAGCAGTGCTATAGTCCTGTTCCTTTCCTCATACTGCCAAAGGAAAGCGGAACCTCCAGCCATTGCAGCATTATTTATAAAACAGGAAAGGGGGAGAGAAAGGGAAAATCAGCACCTTGGGCAGCAAAGCAAAATTTTCCTTATTTGTTCAGCACATCTCGCCTTTTCTCTGATCTGTGAACACCTTTGCTGCGGGATTTCTAGAACAAGAACTTAGCTTTTTAGTTTCCACAGTAGAATGAACTCAAGAGTAAAATTTTTGGAATGCCTGGAAGCAAACCAGTGATTATCTCTGCAGTGTGGACATGAACCAAGACAGAAGGATTTGACAGGTAACCAAAGTCACACATGTTTAGGAAAATGGTGACTAATCTTGTTGGGACCAGTGGACAGTGATCTCTAATAATCACACAAAGGAGTTGTGAAGCATCTATTTTATGACATGAATAATCTTATGAGAAAGACATAAATTAATAAAGAATTTTAGAAAATATTGCAGACGTGATATGAGGAAGTGCTGAGAAAAAAAAAAAAGTATGGATGGCAGCTTCATAAAGAGCTGTAGAAGGTAGTACCATCAAGTCAAGATGTGATCAGACAAGACCAAGACCAAAAGAACAGTGTCGTGAAAGCCCGGGTTGTAGAGAGGTGTCAGGGAGGGAAACTACAATGGCAGGGTCCCTCCTTTTCCAGGGAGAAAGAAAGTCTTGTGGCCTTGCTGGGAAATAGTAGGACTTGTGGCTTGTGTTAGCCAAAGATGGAAATAGAAGCACAGATAAAACAAACACTACTCCCTAGAATTTTATTTTCAAGGAGAAAGGAATGAAGGAGAGCTGCAGTTTAAGCTGATGAAAAACTTAAAGGAGGCTATTGTTGTGGCTCCTTTTGTCCTTTTTATTGCCATTGTTTTTAATTATTTTATTATTTTAAAGATAAAAAATGAAAACGTGAGAAAACACACATTTACAAAATAACACAAGAACAATACAAGCAATACTGAATTGCAGACAAGGTGATAGGAAATTAGCAATGGTTGTATGACACATTGCTATCTTCGGTTTGGTTACTCAGATAAACAAATCTAGGCATGTAAGATTGATCAGTTTTAACTGTTCCTTTCAAGAAAGCAATATAAAACAGTAGTACAATTATCTTAGCTATCCTGTGTATGCATATCTACATATTTTCCCTTCTTTTTTTCTTTCTTCTTTTCCCTCATCCCAGTTGTTCTTTCCTTTTGAGCAATTTCCTTCCTTTTCACAACTTGTCATTGTTTTTAATAAAAAAAAATACATTTTTAAGACAATGGTGGTGAAAAACTAAGATTTACAAAAGGATAAGGAGGGGCAATACTTAGCTTTTTAAATCATTTATGTATTTTTTGAATATTCAAAGTCCAATGATGTTAAGTAACGACATGCAGATTATTTTTTACAATTGAAATTAAATTCTTATTAATACATAGCAATATAAAATGCATACATAGCAAAAAGCTATCTTATATAGTTTGTAGTAAAGATAAGCACGTCTGTGTCCGCAAATATTTATCACTGCTTAGGACAAAAACATTCAACCCTCTCCTTTTCCTTTTTGAGGTGCCGTGTGGCTTGCTGTGGGAGCTCAGACTCTTACTCTTTCTACCTCACATGCAGCACCATTGTTCAACTCTTCCCTTTAGTACCTCACCTCTGCTCTTCCAAGCTTCTGCCACAGCTACCATTTAATTCTACTCTCAGCTTCCATGAGATGAAGTCTTTTACATTTGACATATGAATGAGCTCGTACTGTTCTTGTCTGTCTGTGTCTGGTTTACCTCACTCAATAAATCACTTAATATAATAATATGCAGTTCCACCCATTTTATTCCATCCATATTTTTATCTCATATGTAGACTGATACACTTATCAAATACAGTTCAGCTGTATTAGTAGGAGGCAATAACAGGCACTAAGTTGTTGAATTCTGTACTTGGATATGTTACATAAGTTTTCTCATTTGTTAATGGCAACATTCCTAAGAGTATTTGTCTGAAGATGCTGCAATGTGAGTATAATTATTAATAGATACGAAATGTTGAAAGGGGTCCTAGCATGTTATAAACTCAGTTATTATTGTTATAATTGGCAGTAATTACAGTAGCAGTCTTTTATATTGCTTTCTTTTTCAATAAGGTATATAATCTAATAATCATAGTTTTGATACCACAGGAAGGAACTAAATCAGAATTCCATTTCAGGTGTGTCTGACTCCAAATCCCTCTGAGTCACAGAAGCAGGAACTAATTTCATAAACTACCTTAATGAGAGTGGCAGGAGAATGGTCATAATCACAGGCCTGAGTTCAAAAGCAGGATTCTAAGACTTACTAGAAAAGGAAAGTTTGTTAAGAACGGTGAATAATCTAAACCAGAAGGGCAGACTATGAGAACAAAGTCATGGCCGTCAAAATGGGACTCAAGATGGGAACCAAGGGTCTGTAGCTGAATTGGTAACCAACTAAAGTATTAATCAATAATAGCACATTTCTTACTGTTAGTATGCTACACCTTAAATTTCTTCCAAAAATTACTGGATTATTTTAGAGGCTTGAACTATCTTTTACTTGTAGATTCAAAGAAGTTAATTTTTGGAAAAATGGCTTAGAATCAAATGAGGCATATGATACTAAAAACTGACTTCTTAATTTACAAAATTTTTAAATTACATTTAAATTACAAAGTTTTAAAGCTTACAGTGTACTGAATCACTAACTCCTAGAATTTATTTCACCAATATTTCATCAGAAAAGATAATTGATTTAACTATAGAAATAAACACTCATTAGTAAAGACCAAATATACTTTTGGTAAACTGTCATTTGGAGATTCTAGTGCCTTCAGAATATTAATCCATGTATTTATTTATCTTTTATTTGATAAACTTTAAGAAAAAACTCTCCATAAAAGCCAGTGCACTTAGAAATGAACAATGAGACATATACTTCATGATTAGGAATTTTGTGTCAGAATATACAGATTAGCAACATACAGGGAAAATTGTCAGTCATGTGTTCATTCAGATTGAACATAAGCTTTTAAAATAAAAGTTATTTATTTACAATTGGAAAAAATACAAAGACAAAAATTTGGTTTGACTTTAACATTCAGAGATCTCTATGTTTAACAAAAGGCCATCAAAATTAACATTTTAACTAAACAAAATACACTCAAATGGTAACATGATTTCTTCTTTGATACTTAGACCCAAAATCTCACAGCTACTGATGTTGAAATCTGAACTTACAACTTTATCTCAGAGAAGAAGGAGGTAACATAATTATTTCATTAAAGTATTTATTTTGACTAAAGGCTCAAACAATAGGCTTGAATTGTGTGCTAAGCTATCTTTTAAAATTAGTAAGGTGCAGGCATGTTCAATATTTAAAGTAATTTATCTTTCCATCAAATATTGTTAATGCCCTTTCTGAATATGATTAATCAAGGTAGTATTATACTTAGATGATAAACATTATAGTCATGTAATAGTTAACCCAGTATATATTATTCTTTGTGCTTAAGAACTAAACAATAATATCAAGAGGTCAGACTGTTACTTAAAGTATACTAATATCTCAATATATACAGGGACATATGGAAAGATATTAAGTGGTTTTACACTTCAAAAAATTAATTCAAAATTAATTAGCTGTGCTTCATGGGGCACTTATTCTGATTCTCTGGAAGACAGAAGCAGAAAGAGTATAAGTTTGAGTTCAGTGTGGAAGACTCAGGAATTTAGCAAGACCCTATCAAAATAATAAAGGACTGGGGATGCTGTACAGTGGGAGAGCCCTGAGCCCAGTACCTAGCACTGGAAAAATACAAACAGAAATTATAAAAATGGAGAGTTGACCAACAATAAAGCAATACTGAGTTTATAATATCAAATTCAGGACAAGAAAAACTATTGTTAAGTATAATAATCATAACTTCACTGAATGTCATAATGTCTCAGTAAAGAGATAAGTAGATTCATTTTTTAAAAGTTTAACTTCATATGTTTTGTAGTGCATAAAGTTTAAAGACAAGAAGCCTAATTATGTGCGCTTTCTATTTAGCTTTATTCAGGTCAGGAATGTATTAGGGAAATAAAAATAAAAATAAAATATAACACTAGAAAGAAAGAAAATTAAATGTTACAATTTACAGGTAAGAAGATTATTTATATAAAAACAGAATTTCCAAACAAATTATAAAAGGAAAAAGAAAGTTTAGTTTGGTAGCTAAATGTAATATCAATAAACAGTTTCTGTACAAACCAGGCACAAACACCAACCATCATAATCATGGCAAACTTTGCTGTTTACTTAATACATGGGGGACAACGCTCTAAGAGAGTTCCATGACTGGAATAGTTCCAGCCTTACAAGAGCTACATAGAGTAAGTGCTCCGCGTGTTGCATTTTAGAGGCTGAAGCACTTACACAGGGAATATTGTTGTGTGACTGAGGTAGCAATGTAGTTTAAGGAAGAACAAATGATATACACCCAAGCAGCAATACAGAAGGAAAAGGAAATACAGATGGTATTCATGCCTCACACCATGTACTAACAAATGTGCTTGTAAGACTGACTTCTTCACCTCCTTCAACTGTATCCTCAAATATTACCACTGAATTGTTGCCCTAGAGGCACAAGCTTTTTAAAACCTGGAACCCTTCTCCTCTCATGGACGTGATACTTCCTTCACAGCTCACGACCTCTCTATGTATTCGATGATTTCCTTGTTTATAATGATTTCTGTTATAGTATCTATCTTCTCCACAAGTGTAATTCCACAGTGGCGACCTTTTTGTCTCCATTTACTGTTTCATTTCAGGTGCTTAACTTAGGCCCTGGAATGTAACAGGTTCTAATTAAATATTTGTTGAATCGTCTGTAATATTCTGACCTAAAGTAAATGTGCACCAGGATTAACCAATGGAATTCTGTGAAACTCCAAAGGGTTACACAGATTATTACCCTGCCACACACAAACTGATTCACCTTATGAAAAAAATGATTTCTTCAGAAACTTCAGTAAATTATACCTTGATCACTACAGATACACACTCTTTGCTTACTGTAAATGTATTAAATGAGCTAGTTATAAGTACGTTTAATAAACCAATACAGTGTTATATAGAATGTGTTAGAAATGATAACTATAATGTTATAGCTATTGATATATTTAAATTAATTTCTAAGAGTTCTAAGACTCCATAAAGTATTAGACAAATTTAGGAAATCTGCACATTAAATCTGGTATTGTTTGAGTTTACTACTGTAGATGGTGATAGGCCTGTTTTCAATGTAAATTCTGAATAAGCAATGGAGGAATCTGTGCTATTCACTGTGATAAGCAAACACTTAAAGGGCGTCAAAAGTAAGGCACTCAATGGTGACTTGTATAAATTTTTCTTTTAATGGGATAATTATTTATTTTCCATATTTCAGTCTCATTATCAGAAAATGGAAATAATGCCATCTATGAAATGCTCATGTTATTAAGTTAAGTGGCGACCATAAAACAACATGAGTATCATCACCAGTTTAAGGTCAATGACTTGGCCATCCTTCAAATAAAAGTGCTTTGCATATTTCCTTCCATTATGCTGCTATTTATCTATAGTAGAGGTTGAAAATGTCAGTGCGTATAAAACAAAGGTTTTCTCAGCATTTCTGTCTGCTACAGAATAAATTTACTCTAAAAACTACCTTGAAATTTACTTGCGTAAGATGCTGTAATATCATTTAAATACAATCATTATTATTTATACATGTTCTTTAGGTGTACAAATGACATTGCCCAAAGCATATTGTTAGTCTTCAAATGAAGTTCTTTACATTTTTTGTTTATTTCAAATCTTAGGTTAAACCAAACAGAAGAATTATAAGTATTTACATCCTCATTTATTGAAGAACTAGCTCTGTCACAAGTTTCTACTGTAGGAGACACATTGTTCACTTTAGAAAATTTCCATTTTTCCCTTCTCTGAATGAAGCTGTCTGTTAGAGACTTTTAATCCTGGTTAAAAATGTAATGTAGTTTCCATTCAATAAAATGTGAGTTGCGGAACTACTTTTAAAGAACATAAATATTTCAAACAAGTACATCGTTAGTACTTCTACTAATGTATTTGGTATTTATTTTCTACTAAAGTGCATATCACAAAGGTCTTCCCACAGTTTTTGTAGATATGGAAGAAAAACCAAAACTCACTGTACTGGCTATTGTGGGATTCTCACAGCATATCTTTCTAACTTTGCTTTCATTCAAACTGACTTTTCTATATAAACCTAATTCTACCAAGAAATTGTTCGTGCTAAAGAAAAGACACTTTGACGAAGTAAAATGTCAATAAATATAGAACTGTCTGCAGTAAAAAGAAAATTATCTGAGTATGTCCGTGATGAAAGATGAAACATTTTTATTAAAGATTTTATATTTTTTTCATATTTTGACGCAACTGAACCTTTAATTCAGGCCATGAAGTCTATTGGAGACTGTTTTCTTTCTGGCTTTGGATGTTCCCTTTTTCATCTGCTAAATTTATACTTCCTTATTTTATTTTGAGGACCTTGAGCGCAGGTGGTAAGTGCTGTACCACTGTTACACCCCAGGCCCCACCTCCTCTTTTGGAGTCCAGGTTTATCTAAGTTCTGTTTTCTAGGCTTATCGCTGGTAATCTTCATACTTCAGCTTCTCAAATACAACAATAATTTTAAATCAGGTAACTAAAAAGCAAAAATTCAAAAGCAAAGTGTTCAACGTGATAAGTACTTCTCTTAACCCAATAGTGGTTAAGGGATATAATTATTTGTAATCTGTAGCTTTTGTTTAAAAGTTCTTAATCATTAAATCCATCATCTCCATAGATCGAGATCTTCACTTCTGTTTACAAAACGTACTAGAATAATATGAGTAGATTGGAGTAGATTAGTTATTCACTGACTTTGTATGTATATGTATATTCAAGTATATAACATTTTTTCCATAACAGTAAAAATTCTTTTCTAGTATCCTCTAAATGGACAAAATTCCCTCTAAATTGATATCCAGAAAAGGAAGTATAGAAAGTAAATAAAGGTAGCTGCCAAGATAGTGAGAAAGTAAATTAAGAGAAGATAAAGGAAATAAAGAGATGCCCACTCATAGTCTGCAGATTAACTTCAACTGTACTGTGGTGGAATGACAACTTGTAACACCCAACTGAACTGAACCAGTGTGGTGCTGGGTGTGCGAGGCCCTCCTGGGGATCGTTGCCAGCAGCATAAGAGGCAGAACTGGAGAAGAAGTGAGGCTACTGAGAGCTGAGAAAAGACTGTTGGAGCAGGTGGAAGTTGTAAAAAGGTTTTGGTTTCTCTGGAGGAGCTGGTCATGCTGGCTTTCCTGATGAACCTGGCTGTTCTCGTCGTCCAAAAAGCTCAGGACCTTGTTGTCGCTGAGAATGGCTGTGGTTCACTTTGGGGGAGCTCTGGTCCTCACTCTGAGCATCGCTTCCTCGCTCTGGAGGGCAGGATGGTGCGCTGCTCAGTCTCCTGGAGAAGCTTGTTGCATTGGCTTTCCTGATGGGTACTTGGCTTTCCTTGTTGTTGGAGGAGCTTGAACCCTCACTGTTGCTGAGGATGGCTGAGGTACCTTTCGGGGCGCTCTGGTTCTTGCTTTGAGAGTCACTTCCTGGCTCTAGTGCAGATCCCTCAGCCTGCCAGCATAGATCCTTCATGCGCTGGCACAGACTTTCTAGCTTCCAGCATTGACCTTTGGGACTTCCCAGCACAGATCTGTGAAACAGGCCTGCATGAGATGTTGTCATGGGCTCCTGGCCTCTAGTTGGAATCACGGGAGGCATTGTTATGGGGTCTAGGTCTTCAGCTAGATTTATGTAGGACATTGGCATGGGATCCAGACTCTCAGCTGTGTTCTTTGGTCATTAGTGTGTGGATGGATTTCCTGTATTCTCTTTGTATATGACTCTTAGGGTGACTATCATAAATAACATTATAAAATATGTGTCCTGTACGTTACTGTTCCCTCTTGCAAAAATCCTAAACCATGACATGTACCAACCAAAAAGGAAGAGAATATGGAAAGCATCATTTCTAACCAAAGTCAGTCTTACTCTGTGCTAAAAGTACTTCGGTATTATTTATTTATTTATTTCTGGTACTGGGAATCAAACTCACAACCTTGTGCTTGCCAGGCAGGCACTATGCTGCTGAACTATATCCCCAGCTCCAGAACTTCAGTATTTTAAAAACTCTTACCTTGTTATGCATTAATCAATGTTTGAACATAGTATTTTTCAGGAAATATTTCACTAAATATTAGTATAGCTACTCAAAGGACATGCTCAGGTCTGGAAAAAAGATTTTCAAAACAGTGTATCCTTGAGAGATGGAAAATGAAATATATCTTTTTTTTAACAATCACTGTGTAGAAGCCTCCTACATAGTCTTTGAGTGAAAACTTTCATTGAAGATCTTCTTATGAAATACTTTCCTAAATGCAAGCAACAAGATAGTATGTGTATTCCTCTCGAAGTGTTAAATCAGGAAATAGTGGAATTAAGCAGATGATTGAAATACCATGCAGTAAGCTTTTGATGTTAGGTGGATGGAAACAGATGTGTAGGTTTGTGTGGTGAATGTCAGGGGTTACAAGGAAGGTCAACAAAGACTTTCTGAGGTCCATTAATGAAAAGAGCTTAGGGGTGAAGAGGAAGTGATTTCCAGGACAGGAAATGTGTCAAAGTGCGAGGGAATGGTATGTCATAACCACACATAAATTGAAGGTCTGAAGATGTGAGAAATGAGAACAAAATATTGGTTAGCTAATCTTTGCAGAATTTAACTTGAAGATCTGTGGCATTGTGGAATGATTTTGAACATGTAATCAAGTGATTCCAGAAAAAAATGACTAAGACAGAGAGAGGCAAGTCTGAGACACAGATATTGGCTGATGTGCTTGGATATGCGGTGGAGGGTGAAGTGGACATGCAAAGTGCTAGCGTTTTAAAAAGATTACAACCTCCTACATTTGAGTGAAGATTTCCCACAGACAGTGAAATGTGACAAGGTAGTGGCTAAAGAAAATCAGAGGAAAGAAAACACAAAATGCTACTGCTAGATCAGTAAAAAAAAAAAATGAGTTAGTGAGTTAAGGTT
Source organism: Dinomys branickii (assembly GCA_004027595.1). Taxonomy (NCBI): domain Eukaryota; kingdom Metazoa; phylum Chordata; class Mammalia; order Rodentia; family Dinomyidae; genus Dinomys; species Dinomys branickii. The sequence continues at coordinate 149,640 of PVLD010001153.1, forward strand.
ACATGCATTTAACCTTTTTTCAGAAATAGGCTATTAATGTTTAAGATGGCAGGGTCCACGCTCAGTAGTCGTGGTGCCCAGGACAGGCTCGCAGTGCTTCGTGGGTGGAGGCCGGAGATGAAGCAGAGCATAGGAGAACTGAGAACAGGCCTCACTTGGGATGGTGGTCTGTCCTGTTTAGGTACAGCCTGAGGTGCATCCTCTTGAATATGTATATCATATTCAGTTATTTACTCATTAACCTTTTTGGATGTTTCTGCCCAAGCTGGTTCACAGAATACTGTGTGAAGAAGTTCAAAACACAACAAGAGTGGGGTTCAGGAATTTAGCAGAAGCAGTCTTGGCAGTACCTGCCTCTCAGAAAGGGTCAGGTTTCACAATGTTCAGTTTGCATCTTTCTTTCAGGGAACGTAGGTCAGTTGACATGAAACGTGATGGCGCTGAAGAAACTTCAGTGTGCTTCTAAAACCGCGTCTAAAGCCAAAGCTGAAGGAGCAAATGAAAGACGCTTGGGCTGCTTTGCTGAGAGCCTTCATTGTCCATGGCGTTCCTTCCCAGCTGCTCACAAACATGCTAATTACCTGCTTCTGAGTCACCCTTGAAAATACTTTATCCACTAGAAGTAGATGTGGTGAACGAAGTCACTTTTCTTGATCCTAAACATATATTTCTGCTTCTATGTAATTAGCGTAAAGTAGATGAACTGTCACAAGTGACAGAGGTAGGAGGAGAAAGCAGTAACAAGGCTGAGCTTTCCGTGGGTATCGCAGAAATAAGAACATGCTGTCGCTGCAACCTCTCCCCTACGAAAGTCTCACCAACGCAGTTTCTGTCCTTCCCTGATACTGGCCAGGCAAATGCCACCATGTATCCTGTGATTTTCTCACAGGTGAATGAAAGCTGAGTGACAGATCGCTTGTGCTTGTACAAATGTGATCTTCCAATGACAAATGTTAAAATAACTTTACTGAGTTATCTCTTACACAATAATTATCAACATTTCTTGTGCATTACCTTTTTAACTAGTTGTTTAATTCTGCATTGAAAGTACCATTGTTAAGGTTAGGAAATGTAGGAAAAATTAATGACTTACTGGAAAATAATCTAGAATGTTTAATCAGACAACATAATGGATACACCTGTATGTAATAAATGTGTATCTATTTAACATATAAATGGAATAATGTTGATATTTACCAGTATTTATATATAAAGTACATGTAGTTGTATACAGTTTTAAGGCTGTGTAAATATCTGTCACTATTTATGCTTTTCTTTATCTTAGTCTAGGAAACAAATTAAGACCCAAGTGTAACTGATAAGATTATATAAAGTAGTAGAACCTCTTGAGATATTCTATTAATTATGAATTAAAGTTGGTAAATTCTCAGCTGCTTACTTCTAGAATTTTCATCTTAATGTATTTTCATCACAAAAATAAATGAGTGTTTAATCTTCCAAAAGTACTAAATTAGCTGGAGGAAAATTTGGATGTAGGAATCCAATACTGAAAAATGTGTTTTGATGTTATTCACATGGATGGGATTTTGACAAACCAGCAATCAAAAGAGAAAAGAGTCTTTTTATGGAACATAGTTACCTTCTTTTCCAACTCAATGAAATTTAATATCTAGACCTATATTGCTAATGTTTTTTTTAAATATCCCTAACAATTTATACTTTTAATTTTGTGTAAATAAAACCAGATTGTTTCTTAGGATTCTGTAGATATATTTCATTCCTTTACATGAAGGTGAATTTTCAAGTAGATATCTTTGTGTATAATCATTTATTCATTTATCAAGATTATTAGAATAACTAGGAGATTTTCCATACAATTCTTGTGCGAATGTCATTTATATCACTATTAGCATTTGTGTGAATGTATATTTAGATTTACAAATATACATATATGTATATAATATATATGTAGATCAATGTGGAAGATATATTTATATACAGTATTTGTTATCTAACATTATAACATCTAATTGGAAAAGATTCATAGAACACATTATTTTTAAGATTCCTCAGCATCAAAGAACACATTAAAATACTTTATCAGAGATATGTTAAAGCCTAAGTTAAACACTGATTGTTGGAAAAATAAAAAGTTAGCTAATGATCACCTGTGACAATAGATAATTTGGTACATTTAAGATGCACAATTTAAGTTTCTAAATTCTTTAGAGTGAACAATTTCTTCTTTTATTGACCAAGTTAAGGAAGTAATACTTAAGTAATATTCACTCACACTAAAATTTAATAACATTTAGAGTAGTTAAATGGAATTAAACTGTATTTTTTTAAACTAATAATTTCTAGTAGAACAATAATTCTTCATTATGAAGTTATCCTAATCCTTTTCATTGATATATGATCAATATAATATGCTGTATTAAAAGATATCCTGAAACGTTTCCGTAAGTGACCCTCTTAGTAGCAGCTGTCATGTATCGAGGATTATCATCACAATAGTCCAAAAACATAATTCCTTTAATTGCCTCTACTTGGGTAAAAGCTAATACGGATAGACTGAATAATTTAATGATTGGACTAAAATTCTACAAGCAGTATTTTGTATATAATTTTTACATATAAGTAATCTTGATGAAGACAATCAATAAATTACTGAAACCACAGCAAAAATAAAATTTTAGCTACTTGAAACACTAAAAAATGATAGAGTGATGCATTTGTGCCCAAGTCTCAGAATTTTGTCAAATGCTTAGTTTTCTGAAATACATCTGTAAAATAAAAAGTATAAATGCTGATGGTTATTTTGCTATTCAACCAGTACGAACACAATTTAAACTGCTATAAAATATTGAGATTCTTTTTTATCTGTATCTCTGCAACACAATGATCTTTGCAGTAGCCCAATAATATATTCCTCTGGACCCTGATAAGTCATAATGATCATTCTTAAATTTAGATGCTGGAAACTCTTCTATTTTCAGACTTTTATTTTGATTCTTAATCAGTTTCAGAAAAGAAAAATTGAGAGGACTCATATGATACTAAAGACCTTCCATTTTTGATGTTTGGTGTGTGTGTGTGTGTGTGTGTGTGTGTGTCTATGTGTGTTGTTTTGTTTAACGAGACCTAGGCCCATTATACCTTTGAAGCTGGCCGTGTACTTGGGGTCCTCCAGCCACAGCCGCCCCCTTGCTGGGATTACAGGCATGCACTTCCAAGCCTGGCCCTTTAGCTTTTCATAGCACAATTTCAAGGTATTAGTTAAATAAAAGAGTTCCTGCTGATGTGTCAAATTATGATCCTGTCTATATGCTGTGCTCACAGAATAAAGTGAATAATAAAGCCAACAAAACTAACAGACAATAACGAAGCACTTAAAACTTATACGTGGAAACAACTCCTGGTCCCCAGATCTATATCCCTGCCAAGATGAAAGAAAACAGAGAACACAGACTAAGAGATTAGATATCCTGAGTATATTTATAATACATTATCAAGCTCTAAATATATTAATAATCAATATAGCATACGTATTTATGTTACATGATGGCATATAAAGAAACTAACATTTATCTAATTATATATTGCCTTAATAAAGATTAAAATTTCTAAGATTTTTATTCTGTTCAGTACCAGAGTTATTAAGAGAAACTCTGTTTCTTTCTAAGGTGCGGTATTGAGGGCACTGGGAAAGTCCATTGTTTGCATGCATCTTCACAAGCCCCTGGAGAATGAAAGAAAATTTGACACAGTTACTCAGTGTACCCTTTGCTCAAAATGTGAACGTTGTTAAATGTAGGAAATTGACATCCACGAAATATGCTCCTTTGGTTGATTGGTTACCATTTATCATGGGTGAACATGATCAAGGAAGCTTTATCGCCCCCTGGGAAAGTAACGGAAAGTACGCTTCCCAACTGGAGAACTCAAAGTCTAGTAGTCCTAACGGTAATCAAGGTGTTGTGTCTATCTTTCAGTTTTTGCAAGGGCGACATTGTTTAAACTGAATGAATTGATGACGGAGCTGTGCCAATTGATGGATTTAAATAATTTCAAGTGGAGATTATAGAGCAAAACCCTCTGTGACAGCTATTCTTTGATGACAATACTGCAAATATTTTTCGTTAATTTTTTACCATAAATTCTAACGTAACTCTGACTTTTAAGTTTGCTTAAGTCACAAACAACTATTTCAACTGTGTATTTTTTGCTGAGTTGTGGAATATTTTGTTACGCATCTGTGATTTACAGAGGAAAGCACGTATAATTTACAATGTACAGATTGATTGTTGGCCATAAGCCAAGCTAAAAAAACTGGGGCACGGATAATCTTAGAGTGATTGAAAACATAACTATTAAGAAAATTAAAATGCATTACTAATTATAGAAACCCAACAACTCATACCAGTATGTTTATTTTATATGATCTATTTTTACTGGTACGGGAAATATTTTGGAGCAAATCTGATTTGATTTGAATTATCTTAGCAACACATTTTTGTGTTTCCTGGGCAACCATTGATGTTTCATATCACTACACTAGCATCTCCCAATTTAAGTTCTTTGAAAGCTTGGTGGGGAGCTCTAGGAAAGAAAGAACTGGCAAAAGTTATGGGTTGCTTCCTAAAAGTCTGTGAGTGGCTGCAATAAAAATAACCTTTCGGTCAGATGTGCTCAGAGAACAATGTCTTTTATTCCTACACTTAAGATTCTCAGTAGGCTCGTGGCACTAAAACTATTTAACTTCTTTTTAACGTAGTGGTAGCTAAACCTATTTCATTTTGGTAATTCTATTCAAATTAACCCATATTAACTTCTATAAAATATATTTTGAGAAAGACTATAGAGTTAAACTTGCAAAAAATAATTCAAATCAATGCATAATATCACTATATTTTCTGTTTCTCAAGAGGTTAATTTCCTAATTTAAATTTATCCTTATGTTAAGAGAGCGTGAATTACTGATTTTGCTATATCTTTTGACAGAGTGAATAATGCTTGATTTATGACTGTCACAAATAACATAGCAGAATGTGATTTCTACAATATAGCCTAGACCTCACTTTCAAATATCATTTAAATCCTTTGTTGGCTGACACTTTAAACACTCACTCATTTTTAAGACTTTCCTCCTGCTTGGTGTCACTTATTGACTAGCTACTATATGCCCATATTGCAATTTTTTTCTGCCAATATGCATACAAATCTTGTAAGGCAGGGTATATTTTACTTGTGCCAAAGACAAGAAAACTAAATGAAAATGACTAAATTTGCTCGATCTTGCTGAAAGACAGATTCAGGAATGAACCGGAGTGTGTTTTGCAGACTGTATGAAGTACTGGACACAGGTTTTTTGTTGCAGAACTGACTCAGGAGAAATTCCACTCTGAGTGCCTGCTCTCAGACATAGCATCAGCTATCAACTTCTCAAAGGCAGTGGTGCTGTGCACTGTGACGGGGTCCCCATCTGTAATGGTGGAGCGCATCCCTTAAGAGATGTTTGATAAATGTTGAATTAAGTTGCCTGCTTTGATTCTGATGCATGTAGCAGAAAATAAGTACATTGTTTTCATGGAACGATGGACTCAGAGTCAACACATCTAACTTACAAGTACATGTAGGCTGGAAATTAACACCAGTTTATTTTCTTACACTTGACTGTCATTTGCAGAAATCGATATTTGATATTGTGAATAAGCCTGTCACAGGCTGAGGTGGTAGACAGATAAGTGTGGAAACATCTCAAAACAGAGATCTATGTACAGGTCTCTTATTTGCAAACTGCATTTTGTTTTTGAAAGGTAAGAAGTTCACAACTGAAAAAAAAGTACAGCCTTATATCAGAAATAAGCAATAAACTTCACAGCACTTGACTACACGCATATAAAGGATTCAAGATAGGGGGGTAGTGTTTCTTTTCTCAGGAGATTCGTCTAATAGGGTTACCTGTCTTTCCATATAGTGTGCCTGATGAGGTTATTAAATAATCCAAAAGGCCTATGCTATCAGTGAGAAACTAACATTCTCATAGAGATGGAATGAAATCCGCACAATTGTTAGCTCACAACACAATAATATTTAATCATTCTTTTCTTCACCCAGAGGACTTAACAATAAGAAGATTATTTAAATTTGTGAATTGGCTTATTGAAAAGGTAATTCTGAGGGGGAAAGGTGAGTAATAACGTACCTGCCCTTCTTTGTAAGTTAGGGAGAATGTGCATCACGGTGAGCAACTTGCGTTTCTGTAATCCAGGTTGAGTGAATTGTGTCCGACACTCTTTAGTCTGTGAAGTATTTTTTTCTGTTTTGAAAATAAATTATATCCGTTCTTCCATTTCTGTTTTTTAAACCCTGTTCTTCTATTGCATTCTTTTTATTAGTGCATATTTACAGCGCATAATGACCTCCCCCTCGTGGGAGCTGATACTTGTACGTGACACATCTTCTCTCCTGTTCCTTCCCCTCTTCCTCCTGTCCCCCCTCACCCCCAGGTCTTGGTCCCCTTCCCTTTCGCAAAAGATCTATCAGCTGTTTCCCATTCTTTATCTTTTATTTTTCTCTCTCTGTTTTGATTTTCTCATAGAAACAATGTGATATTTAAGCTCTTGCATCTGATTTATTTTACCTATGACATTCCTGTTCTTGTGCATCTCTTTGGCCTGTTTGCCCCATCTGCTTTTCTTTTTCAGAGATGAAGTAAATGCCTTACTATATATAGTTTGCTCTATGAAGAATTGTGCTTCATATTTTTTCTGAAACCTATTTTACTAAATGTTAGCCAATATGTTAATCTTACGTGCATTTCATCCCACAATCATTTAAAGAAAAACCTTGAAACAAACTCGGGCAGAGGGGACTTAACTTTGAGAGAGCATCTGGCATAAGCGATGCTATGGGCTGCGACAGGAAAAGAGCTGTGTAAAAGCTCAGAAATCACGGGCGATGCCTCTGGGTCGGCCTTGTCCCCTGTCCCTCTGGATCCACCGACAGGGTTTGCATCCCTCTGTCTCCTCTAGCTTTCTCCACCTGCGTTTTGGACAGTTCTGAGTCTAAGAGCCGCACTTAGAGACATTATGCCTCCTACTGCTCTCCACCTCTTGCTCTCTCTCAGAAAACAAACATGAGGTGTGAAGAGTCAACCTACTGACCAGTGAATTACCTGCCAAGTATCTCTTTGTCAAGGACCTCTGTGGCCAGAGTAGGCAGTGAAGGTGGGGCAAAGTTTGTGTGTGGAGGTGTTAAATCTGGCTACATCAGAGGGCTCCCTTCAAATAGTGAGATGAGGAACTAATATCTTCACATTTTCACTTGTTTAAAGAAATCTGGGTTAGCGACCCTGTGTTGATCGCTTCCGCATCACATTAAGTACTACAAGAATCCTCCGTCCTAGGCATTTCTCTCACTCATTCCCTGCATGCCAAAGCCCGACCTAAAATAAACTAACTAAAGTTGTGTGTTATTCTATTATTTTTTTGTCTTTTTGAGATAGGGTCTCATTATGCAGTTCAGGCTGGCCTCGAGGTCACTTTGTAGCCCAGGCTGGCCTCGAACTCACAATGATCCTCCTGCCTCAGCCCCTTGAGTGCTATGATTATAGGCATGCCCCACCATGCCTGACCTTGTATATTATTTTAATAATGGGCAAGATTGTTGAGAGAAGAAGATCCTCTGTTATTTTGCAAGTTTTTAAAGTGTTTCACTTGCTCTGTCTCACTAGACCCAATTGTCCATGGCACTGTTCCCACAATAAAGTACTTACTTAATGCTAATTATGTCAGGATTTGCAAGGGGCACTAAAAACTGCAGTGATATATGTGTTACTTCACCTACCTGAAAATTGCATATTATCTTAAAACAATATAGAAAAGTAAGTCCAAATGCTATAGAAAAAGAGAAGATGGCATGGGAAACCTGAACTCGAGTTTCTGTCCCACTTACTTGAATTCTCTAGGAAACAGGAAGCAGGGGGATAACTCCTGCAAATGGAAAGGAGAGCAAGAACAGGAGGGCTGACGGGGACAAAAAGTGACATAAGACATGTTCTGCATGCCTAGCAACTTCTCACGAGGAATGCAATTGTTGTGTGTTGCAAATATGCGCTAATGAAAAAGTGACTCTAGCCCAGCACATTCAATCTGCCCTTCACGTTTCCATTCCGAAAGCTGACCTGGAACATAAAACTCATCCCACCTTCTCCGTGTTCCAAGATTCTCCGATGCACTCTCACATTTTGTGGAGCAGGTGGTTTTTATTAAATAGCTTTGTTACATTGTGAGTAGTTTCCCTGAGATCCTCCAGTGTGGTGCTCCCTCATCCTCTAGTTGTCCATTCAGGAAGTATTTTCAGTAGATCTTTGTGGTTCCAAAAATGAAAGGTAGTATTCTCACATTTATTTTGTTGTGCTTAAACTGTATTCGTTACTGATGGTGATTTCAGAGATGCACTATTTCTAGTTTCACAAAAAATTAGTCCCTTCAACCATAGTTCTTACAACAGACAGTATTTAACACTGTAATCACCCCTTAAAGTATGCTTTTAGAGCAGTCCTATCTGTTGTAACATACAGGAGTGCATCTACCATGACCCTTTTGGTTCACATCTTTGATATGTCACTATTGGTTTTTTTGCCTCTGTCTATAAAATAAAGTATTGCTTGATATTAAGGGAAGATAATTGAACATTTTCCTTCAATTCTTTTGCTTTCTTCAGGACATCCCTATCTTTTACTGCCAAATTCTCAATGTGCACTTACTGTAACTACTTCCTTAGATTTACTTTTGTCTTACTTCTTGAAACTTTTAACAATTCCCTTTTCTCCTTTCTTATTCTATCTGACATTCTAGTAGGTTGCCACTCATTTCCCACTGCTTCTTAAATCTGTCTCATGTCTGACCTGGGGTAGGGGGCAGTGAGAAAACGTCGAAGGACCTGAGCTCACATTTCAGTATAAGCATTTCCAGACTCTCGTGCCACTCTGTGTCAGACTATAAAACTAGGATCATAGTGCTTACCTCGCAGAATACTTTTGAGAATGAGGCACAAAATTAGCTGTGAATAGCTTTTGCAAGCATTGCATTAAAATGATTTGAATTCCTTTTCATTGTTTTCTTTTTTGAATCATGGAACCTGTGTAACACTGACTAAGAACTCATAGAAGACATGGGAGTATATCAGTCCTATGAAGGAAACCAGCAGATTGCAAAAGGTTATCTTTTGATAAAGAGTTATATTTCCAAAGGAAAAATACTGTAGTTCAAAAAGAAATATTTTCATTTAATCCAATGTACATAGGAATACTTTTATACCAGGGAATAATTCTTTTTGCTTATGTAAGCTTTAAAGGTAAATTGATGCTTACAGGTTACTGAGACCATGCTTTGAGAAACATTGTTCACTCTCAGCACTAACGTTTTCTTCCGTTTTTAGTTCATAATTTACTCTGTCCTCGAACTATGCCCCCCATCTTTTCTAATCACTTTTCTACTCCCTGTCCTATTTTCCAAGGAGCTGTTTTACAACTGTTTTCCAAGACGTGCTCCTGCACCTCTCCACTGAGAAATAAACTCCCTTTAATTCTTGTCTTCATAACATTTGTCTTATATTTCTCTTAAGATGTTGCCTTTTCTTATAGATGTTGTTTATAGCTTTGCTTTTTTTTCTGGGTTTAGTGTACTCAGAATCCTATGTTAGGGTCTGAAAGGCCTCCTGAATTGTGGCCAACTGAAAAAGAGTTCAGGATCCATCTGAAACTCTCATTTACTGTACAGACCTAAGTAGTTATAAAACTCTCCTACTTATTAGATTCTGCAACTATGAAATGGGATTAAGGCCAACTGGAAGAATTGTAAAGATGAAAGATAATACCTGTAAAGTATGTAGCAGAATGCTTGCTGTATAACGGGCCATCATTAGCTATTTCCTATAAGATTCTTGATCGTAGGCAGCGTCCTCAACAGCTCTTCGTTCTGTGAGCTCTGGTGCAGAGAGTGCTCTGCATTTAATGGGTCATTGAATAAAGGGAGAGTTACAAAGATGACTCAAGACCTGGGAGTATAAAAATCACATGCTAAAAGTTAATAAAAATTAAATATGATGACTAAAAATTTATAGGACTGTGGCTTGAAAATCTGCACCCCTCTTGTGGTAGCTGAACAGTAATTATAACTGACAATGTTCTCCCATTATAATCAAGATAGGAAAACTTTTTGGTCAAGAGTGAGTTTAGTCACAAGTTTGAAAGAGAAAAACACATGTTACATGGTAACCTATACTAATTAATGTACACATTTCAGTTGCTAGCTGTGTGAAAGGACCACAGAACCTACTTCGTTCTTTAAAGGCACAATGACACCATAGGAAAAAAATTTAATTCAGGCAAAACTAAAAAGAGAAATTTATGCATACAAAAGAAAAGAATGATCTATTAATCAAAACTCCAGTAGTATTTTCTTTTGTTTGAGTAAGGAAGAATTTTATTTCATAAAAATCCACAGCAAATGGTATTTGCTATAATAGGGCCTAAAAATATGCTTCAAAGATGTTCTGATGCAGACCTGAGGAGACACAGCAGAAGCTTCTGGAGAAACCATGTCAAGGCTTTTTAGTCATGTTAACATTTTTTGTTCAAATAAGTTAAATAGCCATGCATACGAACTTGGGGAGTCTGAAAAAGAAAATGTCTAAAATGATTGTTTTCTCTTTTTAAGATGAGTATGTGTCATCCCTGTGAGGACAAAATCACAGAATTTGCAGGAGTCTGTATAGTAGAAAATTCTAATAGAGATGACTATGACATAAATAAATACATAAATACATAAATAAATACATTGTATTTCTAATTAGCAATAGCTATCAATGCATAAGACAATACATTATTAGTGACAGAAAAAGACATCATTGATCATACCGAATTTTAAATTGGTGGAAACACTTCTCAGTGGAGAGGCACATAAAACCACATATCTCTTACAAATATAACTTACGTATTTTGATATGTTTTCATTTCTCTATTTCTGCACTGTGAATAGAAGCTTGTGAAACTGGTATGAAGCATTGGGATAAAAGGTGCTTATTTTTCCCTGAAATACTAGCAAAATGGCGGGAACATTGAGATGGAAAGCAAGTGCCTGTACCTGTTGAGAAAAGTGTTACAATTTTAAAAAGCAAGAGCACAAAATGAGTGGTTGTGTCACAGACACTTCTAAATATTACAATTCTGAATTCTTGCTGTTAGTGCAAAGAGGACTATGCAAATATACTGCTGATGAGGAGCAACAGGAAATTAAATTGTACTATCTCTGCCCAGATATGTATGTATCAGCTTATATATCTGTATCTATACCTCTCTATGTCTCTGTCTGTTTACAGGGAGGGCATCATTTGTGTGGATACATAGATGGGAAATAGCGAAGCAGCAGGCAGTGATTATGCCCACTCATGACAGGGCAGAATGCTGCACCGAATGAAGTGTTAAGACACAGAGGTTCTTGAACTTGCAACTAGTATTTTTTTTACCAAGCAGAGGGAGCTGTCTTAGTAGTGCCCCTCACCTCAGTATGTTAATCTGTAATCTTCATTTCACAAAAGCATTTTGCAGCATTAGGCCATATGCCAATACCATTGTAATGATTCAGTTCTGTACCCCAATTTATAAGCAAAATGACTCTCATCGCATCCTCCTGGCCATGGAGAACAGGCAAGACATCTCAGAGGATTTTCTCCCTCATCCCCACATCAGGTATCTCCCAATCATCCCATATGCTATCTCCTTCCGTCCTATAATATCCCCCCAGGAAGTCCTAGCAGGCTTTTGGGTTCTGTTGATGATTACAGGAATAATTTTTCTTCAAATGGATGTTAATCTGATAGAAGTAGTCAAATTTTCCCTGAGCTCAGGCAGAAACAAACTTCTTCATGGCAAGTGTACTGATTCTATCCACTATTATTGTGATGGGGAAGACAAATTATCCAATTACTAACCACACTGCTTTGGGCAATACGAAATAACATCCTGATTAATCTAACTACATAGAGAGATACTTCTGTTTAGAACAAGTCCCCTAAAACAAACAATATTTGATTATGGATAAGGATGAGTCACATTTGTTTGGCAATACTTATGGGTATTTCAATCCTCAATAAAGAGTGTACTTAAAGTAATAAATATTTCTACAAATGGCCTTAACATTATGTTGTTAAAACTGTATCCAACAAAAGTATAGGTACATTCATAGGGTCAATCATGAGATAAAATACTGAGAATTTTACTGTAGCTAGGTTTTACTATTTAGAAACAAATATTACTTTGCCCTTTTGAAACATTGAAATTATGTATATATATATATATATTTATATTTACATATGCTGATTTTCATAAGTAGTCACTATAGACAAGTGTCTTATTATTTATTATTAAAGTCAAATGATTGATGTATTTTTCCACAAGGAAAGCAAAAGGAAATAAAAATTTTGGCAGGATGTGAAACACTTAAACAGCATCAGTCATAATATTAAAAGACTGCTTTACCTTCAGTAATTTATGTCTTTGAGAAATAAGAATAATGGATAAAGCCAAAGTAAAGCATGTTTGAACCGGTCAGGGTGTCAAGTAACACTCATTGCTACTGGTGATCAGCTCTAGCCTCGCACTGCCACACTGTAGACTTTTTGCCTGCCTGTTGTATCTCCTGAGCTTGACTTCAGAAGACCTTTGTGGTTATGATGTTCTGGAGTTCTCAATTTAGATTGGCAAGGGTTCAGATTTCCTTCATTTTGACTTCACTTCCTGTTCCCTACTTCTTCCTCATACCCTCACCTCAGTGCTTCCAATCACATCGGGTATGCCTGATTCTGATCTGCTTCATTGCTTTTTGACAGATGCTTAGCAAAGATATACAGCAGGCTGGGTCTTGATCTACCTACTCTGAGTATGACCACAATAATAACCCAAAATGCAAATGAAGAGTGAAGTGAAGACTGATGTTAGGAAGTAGGCAGATCTTTTTTAAATGAGAATGAGATCAAGAGATGGAGAGATGAGGGAGGGAGGGAGGAAAATGGATGAAAAGAGGAATTTAGGTCTGTTAGGTGCATGCACCAGCTCCCCACAATGAATGTAAACTTTCACACATGCAAACGTGTACTTATAAAATATAAAAACTCAAACAAATCACTCCGTTTGTCCAAAGTAAAAGGACTTGGCAGTACTAATAATTACATCAAAACCCAACTCAAATGATAAATAAAAAATAAGTCAGTGGCACATGAACAAGAGCAGTAATGACTTCTCTCTACCTCATCAGCATTCTTAGGCAAGTACACAAATTTCCCGAGACTGGAATGTAGAAAGGAAACATACACCTGCGACCCTGAACACCTGTGCACCCATCTGGGTAGCGTCATCAAATATAGGCAGCCCAGGGGCTTGTGGGTGTCAAAGCCAGATCACCTCAGAACATGGTTTGGCGATATTTTTGAGGCGTTGTGAAGACATAATCCTTAAGTAATGGGTAGTTCTTAGAAATGTGTATCAAATTACTCTTTCTATGTAATTTGATTTTAGAAAAATACTTTTCCATGCTTCCTTCAAATATTAGCTCTTCCATGTTTCACTCAGGTGACAGAGATGAGTTGTTAGCAAGTCATAAAACCACTAAATCTCCATTCCTTCAATGTGCAAATGACAGCATAAAATAGTTCTCTGTGTTACAAGGTCAGCGATCACATTTGTTGAGCTCCCAGAACATCATCTAGCAGTGCTTGGTCCAGAGCTTGCTTAGAAGGAAATTTTTAAGCAGCAAGACTCATAGGGCATTCTATTTAATGTGATGCCAAATCCCAATTAACAAAAAAATTAAATTAAAAAAAATTCTCACTTGTTAGGAAATCCATAGTTACAGGAATCAGTCAAATGTTCTTAAATCAGATTGTTAAAAGGAAGTCTGATACAGTGAGGGTTTATCTCCATTTCCTTATCTATCTGCCTTCTGAGTCATGAAAATGAGGCTCTTCTGTGACTCTGATGGCTAAAGAAAGGTTTTAATGGTGCCACCAATGTCTTTTAAGGTGACTGGCTTTAGATAGGGACCTTGGAAGGCCATTAGGGAATTAACATTGAAGGTGTCATTTTTACAATAGACTGTGACAAAGGTAACCCCAGGTGAACTACCTCACCAAGTCAATGTGCCTTGTGTAGTTCCTAACACATTGACTTTGGGCTTTCTCATGTAATTTGATTTGGTCATAAACTATGAGTAAGCATATTCAGGCAGAGACTTAATCAGCATTACACACTGAGGAACATTCATGTGTGAGAAACCCCCATATGTGTAAGAAAACAAGGCTTTCTTGCTGGAATGAAAAACTACTATTTATCTGGAAGATAAATCTCCACAAGGAGCAAGTGTCACGTGAGCGAGAACTGGGCCATAATTCCAGGTATCAGTAGCTGCAGGAGTGACTTCCCTAGCCAGCATCTTGAAGTAGAATGGAAATACCTCTTACTAAATACACAATATTCACAGATATAATAAGTGCTGATTTCAGCTACCAAAATTGGTTTTGGCTTGTTTCCCAGTAATAAACAGACTCAACCAAAAACTTATCTTTCAGATAATTTGATGGAATATTATGGTCAGCAACCCTTTGACCATTTATCTATCCTCAAGATTTACAGTCTCATTCCTCATTACCATTACAACTTGCAAATGAGGCTGAGGTTATAAATAATTGGGCTCAGGATAAGGGACTAATTTGAAGCAGATGACACAGGTGTGTTAAAAAGAGGGTGAGTTCCCAAGGGAAACATTTTTAAAATGAAACTGGAGAACAGGGCACACTGGATCACTTTGCATGCTTTTAGTGGAAACTTAACTTACCTGAAAGTACCATGGACAGCAGAGTGTTTAATTAGCTGAAGTAACCAAAACAACCGAGGTGGGAGAGTTAAATGAAGCTCCTTCTTTCTGCTTTTTGATACTTTCTTTACTTCTCAACTGGGGCTTCAGCTTCAGATGTCTTTCCCCAGTGGAAATAACTGGCTGCTAAGTCTTCATAAGATGAAAAAGAGCAATGTGTCTCTATTGAATGGTTCTACCCCTGAATCAATTATCAAGGCAAAAAGAAAACCATGTATATGGCAACTTGGATGTATGACAGCAGCATTACCAACTGACCACTGAATTAAAGGGAATATCATTATATTAATTAGATGAAAAGTACTAATTCTTAATGTATACTAGGGATGAAGAGCTGCTCAGGGGGTCCCTATTTTTTTCTTTTCTATTCAAATACATCAATTTATTAAAGTCTATTCCTTGTGACTTTATCTTGCTCACCCAGATTGATGTATTGAGTGGGATGCTGTCAGGTTAATAGAAATATCTAAGTGAAACCGAGATAGATAATAAAGATACCTATTGGCTTTTGCAATTGAAAATTTCACAACTGGAACGGACTTTAGGCACTATTTAATTTGGACACAGTTTCATTTATCTTTGGCCTTGTTAACTTGCCTCTTGTCTGAGTAAGATTACCACCTTCATGATTGAAAAACAAGTGACACACCAAAAGAGTGTCAGTACACTGACCATGGGCACGGTCCCTGTAAAAGACTGCCTAGTTTTGCAACCCAGCCCAACCTGGATTAGACATGTATATTTGAGAACTTTTTAAAATGTATGTTTTGCTGTTCACTCATATGGATTATCTGAATAAGTACAGAATTTATTTCATACAATTATTTTAAAAGTTAAATATCATAAATAATACAATATACTTCAAATGCTGGATGTCAAGAAGATACAAATGTCATAAAAGAGCAATTTTTATCATTGTCCTTTGTTCATATCAATAAATTGAAGTAAGAACATGACTTCCTATAATTATTAAATACACATCTTAAACTTGGCTTGCCTTGGGTCATCTTCAAATCAACAACCATTGTGAAGAGGATGGAATTATTTTTATCAGCTCAGATCATACACAAGGTGAAATAGGTCTTAGGAAGACCGTTGATGTGCTTTTTATATACATTCAGTAGTCCTGCTCTGCACCAGTGGGACATTTGGGGGCTAGTGATGAATCAGAGAAAGTGAAAACCGTTTCCTGTGTTTACTCCATCTTTCCAGGATGATTTGGTATGGAATATATATACCTCAAAACAAACAAAAGATTGGTGGGTTTGTATGACTGATAGGTTCCTGCTAAAAGGCCCATCTCTGTCGAGATAAGCAGGGGAAATATCATGGAAGGTTATTTTAGTTCTATATGTAAAAGAAATCATCCACTGAATGGATTAAATGACATTTCACATACATATTTAAATATTAATAGTTCCAAGGAGGAAAAGTGGAATCTGAAAGTGACAGTGGTGCCCAGAATACCCAATCAAGGAATAGAAGACTGAGAACACTATCATCTCAGTGCTAACGCTGGAGGATGAGTATAATTCTTGAGAATAAATGTTTTAATCAATTCCAGTTAGATGCTACACTGTGTGAGCTTCTTATCAGGAGGAGCATTCACTCAAGGGAATAGCTGAGAGGAGAGGGAAACAGGAGGTGTGCTGACAATTGAAATCTACAATAGGTAGTTGCAGAACATTTAAAGAAATAGAAGAGGTAAGAAAAAAAGCAGGGCACAGAGGATGAGAATTCGGAAGGTAGTTGCTAAATCTTCTCTATTGACTCTCAGAGCAAAGCCTCTGATATATATTGCATCTGTCTTAGGGAATATGATATGATAGTGTTAATAAAATAAACTTGCTTATCAGGTCATTGACTGGCAATCTTTCTCTTAGGTCATGCAGAGAAACGGTGCTGGTTCCTTATCTCAGCATTGGAGAGCATCCTGCTAATGAGGAAATGACTGCTGTGGTTCATACTACTACAAATTCATTAATCCTTTATGATCTATGACCTTAGAAATCCATGGCGTCTCTTTTGCAGTGCTTTTGTTTGTTTGGCTTTTAGTTTTTACTTTATTACTTACCTTTTATGAAGATATTTTTCATAACACTCTGAACTAGTATAAAATTAGTGCAGCTCTATGGACATAGAACTCTGACATTCAGGTCAAGCAAAGTTAAGCATTCGTAGTTTCCCACATCCCATTCATAGAATTTATTTTAAAAAGCAGATACTGGAAATTATTAATCCTGTTACTAATAATACATTTGTAAAACACCAAATTCTCTTCTTCCTTTTAAACATTCATCAAAAAATGAGCCAAACAAGTTATGTGATGAGGCCATTATTACTTTATTAAATCCAGCCTATTCCTTAACTTAAGCAGTAGTAGGAAATGCCCTTTTCTGGAGCATGAATTAACATCTTCAGCAACACCAAATTTCTATAGATTAATGCGTTCACTAAAATTTTGTTCATTCTTAGTAATATGTAAATGACATAATTGAAAACATTTAAAATTGCAAGTGACTTAAAATGTGCAAATTCATATATGAGAATTAAAATATAGACAGCTTCATTGAAAGAGTCAAATTTTATGATAAACATTTAATTTTAATTCTGTATTTCACTTCACTCAGTGGTATTTGGGCAGAAGATTCGTCACACTTATACTTCACACAGTATTTGCTCCACAAAGAAGCAGGATGGTATTCAGATGTAACAAAACAATACTACCGTTCATTCTCAGAATACAGCATTAGCATACCTGCGTGTCTCCTGGTGATCAATTCTAGCATTTCCAAGCTTTTAAACTTATTCTCCTTTCTCTTATGCACTCTTTATAGGATGCTCTGTTAATGTGTGTCTTACCAGAGACATTCATTCTGCACACACACATTTGCCACTGCTGTGCAGTTTTCTCATTGCTGATAAAATGGAAGAAAAATTTTCAGTTCATGTTTCTCTTCTCCAGGCCTTACAGCACTCCATTAAACTTTCTTTGCTTGATAAATACACAACTCTAATTCCTGTGATCCTGCTGCATATGCACATGACAATTTTGAGATAGAAATTCTGACAAAATATTGAATGGTTGGCTTTCCTCTAATGACTTCTGTACATCATGTTATTCTATTCTAGCTTCTTATTACTTAACAGAATTATGTATAATAGAGAAAAAAACTGTGTTTTTGATGTTTAGTCACTGACAGTTTTCAATTCCCACACCTCTGCTTTCCCCTTGTCCACATCTGAGCCACTCTCTGTTCCCTAGCCATGGACAACCCTTCCAGCCATGCAAATACTAGGTCATCTGTTTGAACTTCAATTGCAGTCTTACTTCCAAAGCAGAAGCGCCCATGGCACCTGCCTGGCTTCACTCTTATGCTGTAAACCAGCTTGTGCCTTCTTTGTTCCACCTGGAAATGTCCCTTGTGTCACTAATTGGTGAGTGCATGTTTCTTTAATCTGCATATTTTTTTTTTTTTTGAAGCAGAGTCTCACTATGTAGTTCAGGCTGGCCTTGAGCTCACTTTGTAGCCCAGGCTGGTCTTGAACTCACAAATGTATTCCTGCCTCAGCCTCCCGATTGCTGGGATTACAGGTGTGCGCCACCATGCCCAGCTCAATCTGCATATTTTTCACATCCAGATGAATTTTGAATTGTGGGGATGGTTCTAATGACAACTTCCCTGGATAAACATGTAGGTAACCATAATTTAATGTGTGTATGTGTGCATGTGCTCTACATCATATATAATATTCAAGTACATGTGTGAGAGAGTATGCACAATTCAGATAGGACATAAGTAATCGATTTTGCTTCAGTGTTCACTGCCCCCCATAACAGGGAGTGTGATGTGCATCATTTCCTTACACCATCTGTTAGATCTCTACTATAAGCCTCTCTTTTGGCAGGTTTTACTACAATTTCTAGAAATCACAAATATAATCTGATAAGCTGAGAAATATCTCTCACAGAGAATTAATTGTTTAACTATGCTCAAATCAATGCTTTTAGAACATTATTCTTTGAAAGAATAAAATGTAAAAAAGTGCAACATCTGTTGAGATTCTGAAATAAGCTAAAAGTAGGAATTTCCAAAATTAAGTTGGATACATAATTTTATTGACTTTTAGCATATACTGGCAACATATTATATGTGCTTATTGAAAGAAAATTCTTCAACTTTTGCATAGCTAACAAAGGAATTCTAAGAGAAGCCCACCTATAGTGCTGTTTTTATCTTAAAATAATCACTTAGATATAGCAAAAGAATGGACTATTAGTATTATCATGCATATTTTAAAAAATGATATGTTTGAAGCATTCAAATATGAAAGCTTCACAAGTGGTCATTCCTCTGTGTGACTTTTCCAGCTTAGGAACTATTACCAAACATACTTGGTAACTTTGAAGAAAAAATCTTGTCCTCCTTTTGTCCTAAAATAGGGTGAGATTTTGAAAAGATTTCAAGTGAGCATTTCCTAACCCAATTCTTACAACAAGTAATGATACAAACAACTGTCCTTTATTTCTCTCTATTCAAAAGATATTTCTTCAACAATATATTTTTGAGGACTTACCATGCACCAGACTTACTCAGTGTCTTACACATATTAACTGTTATGCCCTACAAGAATCTCGAGATAATTTCTATCATCCTGTGTCATTTGAGGATATGAAGACCCAAAAGATTAAATAAAATAGAATACAGCAAAGCAGCAAGTAATGAACCTGGGATTTCAATTCAGAAACTCTTGTATGAAATAACATAGCCTTAATCTTTATGCATTTATATATTTATTTTGCATAAACATTTTATTCAATGCACAAGCAATTAAAATGTGGGTTCAATGAGTTTATACTATCTTGTCCCACACTACTAGAAGAACAGCTGTTCTTCCAACATCATCATGCACAAGAGAAACCCCTGTTATATCCATAACTTTCCCTTTTTAATTTCCAGAGATAGAAAAAAATGTAGTGTTCACCAGGCCTGAGATATTACTAGTTCATGAGGAAAAGCAACTGATATTTATAATAAAGTCCCAATGTCTTGGATAATGAAAGCCAAGAGGCAGAAAGGACCACGGTATGTATATCACCCAACTCAGTGCACATATTTCAGGACCCATTGAGTACCAGGTCCCTATATTTCCCTCAGAACTTGGCCTGTAAGTTTGTGCACCTGTTGCATACATATCTCTCCTTTTTTCTCCCCTCTGTACCCCAACTGTTTAATAAAGAATGTGTATTCCTTACCTAGATTCCCAAGAACTAGAACTTCTGCATTCTCTTAACCTCTATTGAACTCAGGAAACAAGCAATAATAACAGTTTGTGAAAAATAAGAAAGGTTCAGAATTGAAATAAGAATCTGTAGTGGCCAAAAATGTTAAAGATCCCAAGAATCACAGCTCCATTGGTTGCAAAGGCCTCTGTTGGCCTGCACAGAAATGAATACCTGCAATCGCATTTAACATGCTTTCGCTTTGTAAATATTAGGGCATAGGAGTCTTCCGTGCAAATAATTCTTAGATCCTTTAAAAGTGATATTGATAAATTGAGATTTGTCTTCCAGGTTAGGCAGAATATTTGCATAATTGTGAACTTGAATAAAATAAGCAAATTAAATGCTTTTAACAGGATATCCCTGCATTTACTTAACCTCTGGAAAGCGTGACTGCATTTCCACACTATCAACAGCAGGTGGTGCATGACTGCATTACGGTACCCTATCTTCAAACACTGAAAACTTCATTTTATGGGAGTAACAAATATCGCATACAGAGTTATAAATGCCCTGTTTTCGGAAAAAATCCACAGCTTCCATTGAGCTATAAGATAAAATCCTTAACACATTTGAAGTAAAAAAGAGATGAGAAGGAGTTCTTTTACCTTAGAATAAAATCAAGATTCTCATTAACGTCATCAGCAACACTGATCATGAAACTTTAGAAATTTTATACATGAAGGCACCTAGTCATTTCAAATCTTCCATTTCATATTTTCATATTTCATAGCTTGGCTTATCAAGCACTATTAGTGAAAAGTAAAATTTTCTGCGTGAAGTCTATCCATGTCAACATTCATGAACTGTAACTTATATCCAAAAATTGAAAAGAACTACTAGAGGCTCTGGAATACAGAAATACTCCGCCATCCCACCCTGCATGCCCTGATCGCACTGTATGTCAGAAGCTAAGGAGGAGTGGCCCTGGTTATTACTTGGTTGAAAGGATGGACGTCCACCAAATTTCTATCCTGAATACATAGCAGGCCAGAACTCCACGGCCAGCTTCAACACAATAAAGACAATGGGACTGAGTTCAGTTTCAGATGTCTAAAAAACTAGAAGAGTTATCCAGATTCTAAGCAAAATGATACATGAATTCATTGGTTAATTTATTTAAATATATCTATTCTAATTAATAATTATTTTTGATTTCCACATTCATTAAAAAAGGTATTGTGCTCTTAATTTCTGATAAATAATGTAATAGGCATTGTATATATAAAGATTAATACATTATAATCTCTACTTAGTCAAGAGTACATTTCTCCTAGAAAGTTCTTGATCTTTCCAGAGATCCACTTCAACACTGACAGTGGGTAAACAAACGAAACCAAACCAAAACAAAAATCACTGAAATAATGTATTTTGGAAAATTGTTACAGAATTGTCGAACATTAATTGTGGCATACTTTTCTGGCTTTCACTCAGAGGGCATAAATAAATACATAAGCACTTACAAACTGTAGTCATTACTCCTCCTTGAAGTCTATCATGTTTTATTAAATATTTTAACTGCAAATATAATGTCAACCCACTCCTGCTTTCTCAGTAATGTAGTTCTCAGTGGGGAATGTCTGATATTTCTCTTTAGTTGCTGAGACAGAATACTCGACATCCAAGATTAAAGGAGAAAGGATTTGTTTAGCTCACAGTGGAGGTTTCAGTCCATAATTAGCTGGCTTCAAGGCAGGGTTGCACATGGCAGAGGGCAACAGTTCATGGGTAGGGAAACCACAAAAGCAACAAGAGCAAAAGAGAGAAGTGCGAGAGCGAGCCTCTTTCTCCTTTATACTGGACACAGGCTGCCCATCCCAGGGCGGGTATAGCACAGACAACCATAATCCCAGCACTGGAACATGAATCAGTCACAAATTCTAGAAGCCTGCTCCCATGACTGCATGAGGAGGGACACTTGGGGGGACATCCAGACACAAACTATAGCAAGGACATAACGATGCTTGATTACTGTCATGCATATTTTGCATGCATTAACTCTCTTGATGATTGCAATACCACTGGGGCAGGTTCAGTCATTATGTCCCCTTTGCAAATGAAGAAAGGAAATATAGGCCCTAAAAAGTGAACTAAATGGGCCCAAAAAATTAAAGATTCAGATCTATATTCTAGCTCTAGTGTCTGTTTATGCACCCCTGTTTTTTGGTAAACATGCAGAAAAATAAAATGAAATATATTTTCTGTAATAGCATGGTATAATTTGTGAATCTTTTTAAAGTTCCTTAGCTAAATTATCCTAACCAAAGTCATATGGTCACTAAGCATTGTGAAATATGACAATTAATGCAAAAAGAGCTAAAATCGTATGTTACCAAGCAAAAGACCTCCAAAATTGAGTTAACTGTGTATTCTGATGATGTATGTAAATAGAAAATATTTGACATACTTGCAATATTTTAGGCCTTGCTACATAATGTTTTATGTTAAGTACAACTTATTTACAGATGTCCAGAGTATTTTAATTTCTTTTCTATCATTATTCAGATTGTGTAGCTTAGTAGACTTCGTTTAAGTGTCTGTGTTGTACAGGACAGGTTTGCAATCAAAGTTGATTGCTCAAGCACCATCTGGCCTTCCCATTTATCATATGTCAAATGAGATGGCCCAAGGTGTGAAGAAAATATTAATTTCAGCTTTATTTAGATAATATTGGTTGAGAACACTCTGGCCACAGCTCAACCTACCCCATTCTACGTTTGTATTGTTATTATGGCTCACATGACTTTTATTATTCTAAAATTCTCTTGAATGCTATTTTGGTTTTCACTATCTTCTGTTTAATAATTTCAAATCCTTACTATTAAATATTTTCACCTTCATTTAATCACAACGCCAACCACCTTGTTACAATATAGAATCTTTTAAGGTTTATTATAATAACTTAAATATTTTAAAAACCAGAGTTCCTGGATGGAGTTATTTATTTTCAGTCTTTATCCACTCTAGTAAAACTTAAGTATGTATAGAGAAATATGTACATATCACCTGATATTTAGAAAGAAAAGTAATCATGCTAAATATTGACATTTTGAAAAATTAAGCTATTAATAGATACTTCTTCAAAAAATAGAGGTTTTAATGGAAAGTTAATGATGTGATTTTTTTAAGTTTTTGATCAAATATTTATATAAAATGAATAAGGTAAGCATTTAATTTTGCAATAGACATTGCTGATACAAATTGTTTAGAATTAAAAGGTACTTTTGAAAATAAGTACTTTGCCAATTTAATTTTTATACAGTGATTTATTGTTGTCAAGTTGAAAGAATGATTAGAAGGAGTGAACAAATATTTTCTTCCAAAAACCCATAATGTAATATTCAGAAAAGATGCAAATTATAATATGTGCTTTGATAAGTCAAAGAACACTGTAGTGGGAAGAGAAAGCTTTCTATGTCTAAACTGATTCATGTTTTCCACAAATAAATAGTGCACTATTCATTTGTTCTACAATAAAACATTTAAAAATGTTTTTGTAGTTGACTATCTCAAATAAAAATTTTCTCAGAAGTAGTTTTCCTAAGAATATATATTATTTAAAGGATATGAATGTTCATAATACAAGTCATAGTGTAAATTTTCTTGACCAATTTTAAAATGCTAGTTTCATAATCACAATTGTTGATTTAAGTAATACACCATTCACCAGGATATGTATATATTATATATATAATTTTATATATGAATATAAATTTATATATAATTAACAATGTTATCTGAAAGAGAAAAAAACAGTGTACTTTATGATAAACTGTATGAAATATTCTCACACCTCACAGTACTACAAGTATCTCTCAGAATGTATGGAGTAAAATAAAGCTCAGGAGAACTTCACATTATTCCTGTGTTCTCAAAACTGTGGGGCTAGGTACTACAATGTATTACTTTTTGGGACGGATAGCAAAGCAGAATAAGGATTGAAGGCAAGTTACTTATTCTTACGGGGAAAAAGACAAGGGCCAAATCTTAAGATTCATGTGATATATGAATTAATAAAACTTTATGATTGATACTAAAGTTTATTTCAATGATAAGTTTGCATTTTCAGATAATCTGAAAAAAATCAATTCAACTATAGTTTTTCTAAGTTAATCACATGAAAATATGGCAACAACTGATCATAAATTACCATATGGTCAAAAACTATGAAGGCTTTGCACTCCTAAAATAGATCAATCAATCATTTGCTAAGTAAATTTGGAGACACTAAACAAACTACATAATTTATTTTAATTTTTTAAAAAATTATTTGCGTACTTTATCATTAAATATTTGCCCATAACTACACATAAGTTAATTCTTCAAAAATTGGTAAATTAGCATTCTATGTATTACTTGAAGGAAACTGTAATTATATGATACAAACGATAGTCACTTTTTAATCTGCACATATGTCAAAATCTAGATATTAGCTGATATTAACCTTTCTTTTTAAAACTGTACACTGCATATGTTAATTTTATAGTTAAGACTTTTATAAGCGGCAATTATTGCTTCTAAATGCAATGTTAACTGGACATTTTAGTGCACACCTATAATCCCTGCATTTGGGAAGCTGAGGAAGGACAATTGCTGCGAGTTCAAGGCCTGCTTAGGAAACTTAGCAAGTTGAAATCTAGCCTAAGCTACAAAGAGAGACTCTGGTTTTTTAAAAATATTTTTAAATATATTTTTGAACAAACGAAGTGATGTTTAGGTACAAATGCATGATGATGTGAACCTAAGCATAGCATCACTGTTAGCAAAATTCAGCATACAAAAATAACTTTATTAGAGCAAATGGAACTAATTATTTAAGTGACTATTTTCATTTTGATATGTTTAAACTTTGGATGTATTTGTCATATTCTAGTACACATTTGATTTTAAAATTACGTGCTTTTTTGTAATGATTCACTATTATTCTTTAGCAGTGCAACTAACTGTTCTTTTGAAAAGCAACAAAAGGCAACAAAAATATGAACTACTCATAGTAATAATGAGTCTCATGTGCCTAAGAACAAAGCTTGCTTGAATGCTGGTAAAAAGCTTCAAAGTGAACCAGTGCATAATAAAAATCTAAATCTCCTTTGTTGGTTTTGAAGATGTGTTTTGAACAAATGCTTTTTCAAAGAAAGCTCATAAAGTTTTTTCTGTGATCTATGGTTAGGAAATTCAATTCAGTCTATTATTTTAGACATGATTGTGAGGTTTTGAAATAGTGTTAAATTTCACTGCAGGATCAATTTATATAAGCCATTGCATGCTCTCAGGTGCACATTTCCTTAAATATGTTTAACATTGTTGTCCTTTGAATTATCAAATAAAAGTGACTAAAAATCTAAAGGATAACTTTGGTATTATTATGTTTATAGTTTTGTTTTATTTACAAGACTCTTCCTAAAAGCTTGCTACATTTTTTGGCTGATTTGCTCAAACACACTAGTTTAAAATGAAATGATTTTTGTTTAATTTAGAATTTTTCTAGCTTTTAAACTAAAAGTGTAGTGATAGCACAATATTAAATAAATAGGAAAAATTAATTTATAACAATTAAGAAAATAATACTGCATCATTTATGATAACTAGTTTCTCATATGGGGAGTACCTGTCATTTATATGTGAGTCTTTTACATAACATCATTTATTGATTGATAGTGTTTTGGGAAATTAGTAGATTGACATTTTCTTGCAAACCTGGCATTGTGGTTTCCCTTGGTGAGCTGTCTTCTACCTGCTTCATTGGTGTGTATTGTAACAGCAGAAACTTGACTAAGATGGCACCACAGAGTTAGGCCAGTCCTCCGTATAGTGCTGCTGCTAGTCAGGCAGTAGATACGTAAAGCAAAATGTCTATGCTTAAGCTTAATGGGACTATACTAATAATATCAGTAAATTATGATTTTCTAATATTCATTTGTACTACTACAACTTCAAGTATTTTGATTAATTTCACTTTATCTCATTATATTCACTCTTTTTAATACTGCAAAATAGGTTATTTCCCTGGGTGGATTTTTTTATCTCAATCTACTGTTACTGAAATTTTTAAAATTATGTTTATTTTGAGGTAAATAAAATTACCTTAAAATTTTACTCTCTGAACAATTAAGCTTATTTGGATAAGCTTAATTGTTCAACTTGATTGTCTTGGAGACCTCTGTGGGAATTTGTAAGGCACATTTCTGGGTGTCTTATTGGTTCCTAGAGACATTACCTTGGGAGTTACATCTGGTCCTTGGCATACTCCTCTCTGGCATTGTTGCCCTGCTCTGCATGACTGCTGCCATGAACCAAGCAGCTTTGCATTGCCACCCTCTTTACCAGGATGTTCATGCCTTGAAGCCAGCCAACAACTGACTGAATCCCCTGAAACTGTGAGCTAGTTTCTTCTTTTAAGTTGTGAGTGTCAGTTATTGATAGGAAAGTTCATTAATATATGCATCTTACATTCTTTTTTCCATATTCACCGTTTTATTATAATTTAAGTGCAATCTCCTTTGTCATAGAAACTCTATATCTATTTAGATACTTGCAGTATATATCCATTCACAGGCAATATATTTTTATTTTTTCTTCATTTCTTGCATATAGATTTCTTGTCAGTTACTTGTCAGTGTCATGATATAAATTCTAGAGTGAGACAGAACTATTGGAAAAGCCAGTTTTGCCAGTAACAATTATGTATCTTATGAAAGGATAAAATGCTCATATCTGAGTTTTTTCATCTTTAGAGCATGTTTAAGTGAGTTCCCATAGTGTAATTGAGATGATATATTCAGATAATTAATATAATGTACTCAGTATATATCATGCTTTATTCTCTGGGTATTAAATTCATTAATAAAAAGTTTATGGTGTTCATAATACAATATTGTTTGCTGTCTCAAAAACGTAGGTCATTTATATCCATTTAGATACCCTTTTTCTCTTACCCCAAACCTACACCCTGAATTTCCGGGGTAGTCCACCAGTTTAGTAAAATTCTAGACACACCTTTAAATCTGAACTTCAAGTAAACAATATGGGACTTCTCAGTGTACGAGAATGGCAGGCTATATTTGAGACATATTTGCATGTTTTCTTTGTTTCTGCAAAATTCAAATTTCACTGCTTATTCTGTATTTTCTTTGGCAATTCTATACTGGACAGAATGCTGTTGCCACCATAAATATATTTACTTAGCCAGAGTTATGGAAAAGGAGACTGTTTCACCATTCAGGTAATGGTGAGAGCGAAGCGGAGTGATAAGCTTTCAGCTCTCAGAGCCCTGCAGAACAACATCAAAACTGAGCTTTCTGCAACGAAGACATCTTTGACTGGGAATCTTCAAGCTTGAAGTTTGGACAGAGGCATGGCATAAGCAGGTCAACCGTGCTAGAACACAGAAGTCACATCCATGTATTAGACATTATCTTCCTTACTCATTTGTACAGGGAAAGTTTTACCTCATTTCTATTGAAATGGGATAAGTAAGATTGGGTAACACTGAGTGTTGAAGCACATTTGCTTACTTTCTTGAGAAAATGCCAGTGTAGGAAGAGGGTCTTCTGTGGGGCACAAAAGAGGAATACACTTTAGATGTCGCCACTCTAATGAATATAGTGAGTATGTGGCATCATTGTCTCACAGGTCCTGCCATTACAATGTTACTTCTTGGCATATAGAATGCTTGCTATTTCACCCAATAAGCTTTAGGGTAACTTCTAAAAATTTAAATATTGTGTGTTAAAATTATTTTTGATAACTTGGCTGATGATCTGCTTTGCATTAAATTGCTCTTAATGACTAAAAAACTACTTTAAAAACTTTCAACTGATTGATTCTTCACCTGTGGAAAATTTGGTTGCTTGATATAGCTAATGAGAAAAATATCTAAATTATTATCAATAATTTTGTGTTCTAATAAATGTGTAGTATTTCTCAACAAATATGTTCTCATTTTAGTTACCTTCTTCATCATGCAAAATTTGAAGTTAAAATTACTAGAAATCCGAGGCTTTTCAAGTAAGTTTTCATGCAGATCTCATCAATTTTTTGCTCCGCATGTGGCTGTGTTTCTAGGGCCTGCCCTGTGAGCTAAAATGTCTTGGGGGAAAAAATCCCATTCTTTCCTTCTGTTTGATTGAGTTGTCCTTCGCTAGACCAACAGTTGTTAGCTTTGTGCTCTTCGAGTGGCTTCCAGCAGCTCTCCCCATAGATTGCTACAAGAACACTGCCAGGAGCCCAAGATCCCTGCCAGGAGGAGATCAAACCTGCACAACAGGAATTCCTCAAAGCAGGTCAAGTTTGGGTCTGCTCAGGAAACCCTGTCTACATCACACAAAAGTGTTATTACTCATTTGGAATTCTTTTTCAATGGATTGTTTTCACATCCTAAGCTGACTCTTCAAATCTACCTACAAATTCCCTCCCACTCTTTCCCATATGTCTTTTTGAGTTATGTAGACTTACTATAAATGAAGACATAAATATGTTTTATTTATTCTATTATTATAAGATTTTAGCTCCATACAAAATGAAATTGTGTCATTTATTATAGTCTCAACATTATTGTATATTGTGAATACAAGATCCTTCCATTGTAGTGAATTTAAATAATAGAAAAGTCAGAGAAATAAATAAGGATTATCATTGAGCTCATCTGTCAAAAATAAGCAGTTTTTACCAGGTCTGTAAAAACAGTCACCTACTTTTTATTTAATGTTGAGTAAGGATTCTTTTATCACGAAAAACTATTTTTATAATAGAAAAAGAAAACATCCCTTACTGTAATTTACCTGATTTCTGATCGTTATGACAGTTTTATTCAACCTCCCCAGATATATCTTTGAGAATAAAATGTTGTTCAATTTTATATATCCTTAGTGCCTTCTTACATAAGAACTGCTTCACTATCTTATGAACTCCTCTTTTGAGAGTATTTGATATGTTTCAGGAAAATGACATAACAAAAATTTAGGGGAGCTCTTTCATTTTTGCACTGTTCATTAAGTGTCCATATGCAAATTTTCCCTTTCAACTAATGCACGTTTGCTGTATATAATAATATATTAAACGTGGAGCACTGGCAGCTGTACAGAACCACCTTGATCCCCTGTATGTCACTGTCCTCTTCTTCCCCTCACATCTTGCTCCAGCCCTAAGTTCCATATGATTTAACAGTTTGATAGTTGGTATTTGGTGGATGTAAATGGAATATTGCTCAAGTTTTACCTTCAATCTGTTCAGTTAATAGTTAAATTGAGTACTTTCCATGTGTTTATTCCCAGCTTTTAATTTTGTATATTTGTTTAAATAATGTGATTTCCTATTCTATTCTCCGAAGTCCCTGGTTAAAGCCACGATCCACTTAATTACGATGTTTTTTGTGTCAACATTATCAATGCTTATTAAATGAGATGCTCATTATTAAACCCTTCTTAGTTATATTTACTGAAAACAGAGCTATGTACCATCTAAGTTTTTAGATGGTACCAACATTTTTTAAAGAACAAAGCTCCTAAGACTGTAAGTATCAAATTTTTAAGGGTAAAATTTGCCTTGAAGAGTATGTGCTTATAATTTTTTTCATAGACTTTAAAGTTCATACAAAGAGATTATTTCTAATGCCAACTATATCCAAGTGGAGCTTTTACATTTTTTGGTAAGAATCTATACCAAAATACGTTTCAGAGAAAACATACAGATATATGCTGTTAAATTGAGCTTGGCTTCATATAGTTTCCAATTTAAGAAATAAGGCTTCAATGTAGAAATTTCAGGTGAAACTATTTTCATGTCTCTTTGGAAATTAAACTGCCTCCCTGTTACTGAATTGCTTTTACCGTATTTTTAATCAGGTCAGTTCCTCTTGGTATATAAAAACCAGTAAGCTTAGATACAATGGATATGTTTTCAAAAGATAATAAAAATGGCCTATGTCTGAGGATAAATAGAGCAATAGACTGAAGTGGAGAAAAGAAAGAAGCTGGCACAGAGGGAAAGAAAGATTATATATATATATATATATATATATATATATATATATATATGTTTTAAATAATAAGAAATGAAGAGATTTTTCCTTTCCATCAGACTAAGGCACCAAGCAGCCAGACTCTAAACTGCAATCCCACAGAGTGTAATGCTCTTTGATTAGAAGGCATACTAGTCTCAGAATTGGCTCAACCGCCTTGATCCCCATGGTCAACCAGCTAAATAAGGCTTAGGGATAACTCCTCGTAAAAGCTCTGCATTTGCCAGTATTAACTCTGAATTAGGTTCTGATCTTTTCTCTCAAGGATTGAATAAAATTTTGCTTTGAAATAAACAATGTATAACCAAACCTAGAAATCTAAGCTTATCATGGAAAGCTCTACCATCAAAATGGCTACTTCGAATTCAACAATGCTGAACACGCTAGGAGCACAGTGTAAAAGAAAGGAATTCATGACTACTGTTCTCCCCAATAAGTGAAGCGTACACTATATGTACAGGCAGAGAAAGAAT
>PVLD010001153.1:180411-218071 GCA_004027595.1 Dinomys branickii
TGTCTGTATATGGGTCCATACATCTACAATTCGAAGATATCAATGGATAAAGCAACAACTACTGTTGAGACCATATCACCTTGTCTATAGATTAGTTGTGATTGTACTATTTTCTATGATAATGGGTGTCTGTTTGTCAATATGTTTTTGTACTTTTATGTTTCTAAAATAAAAAAATAAATAAATAAATAAATAAATATAATAATTATAAAATTTCTGAAGATTAAAAATAAACAAGATGACTATCAATTTTTAATGAAACCTAACCCTTGTATCTAAATGATAGTAGTAGCAACCTTTACATATTTGTTGAGGAATGTTGCCAAATCTCTGGAAAAATTAAAAACATACATTCCACAAAAGAACCTGTGCACAAAGACTTATAGTAGTTTTAGTCATAATATATACAAACTGGAGACAACGTAGTAACCTTCAGTAAAGGCAAGATCACCCTTTGGTCCATCCATATCATGAAATACTATTTGCTGATCGGGAAACAAGACCAAATGCTGATATATGGAACAACAAAAATAAATCTCCATAGAATTATACTTGGTGCAAAATCAATTCTAGAAGTCTGTGTTGTATGATTTCACTTAAACAATATTATTGAATGGCAGAACTATCTAATGGAGAGTGGTAGAGACCAAAGCAAATGAGGGTGACTACGAAGGACACCATGTGTGGGCTGACTACTAATCTCCGCTCCTCTCCCCCAGCCTAATAAGATGCAGCAGTCCTACACTGAAAGCCTATGAATGTGCCTTTATTTGGAAAAAAGGTCTGTGCAAATATAAGAAAGGATCTGAAAATGAAATCATCCTAAATTGCCTGAGTGGAGCCTATACCTAGTGATGCATGTAGACCCTTATATGAGACAAAAAGGAAGACACAGGCAGAAAGAGGAGGCCAGTTGAAGACTTAGAGAGATGGGAGTTTTGCATCAAAGTCTGGGACAGCCTGGAGCCACTAAAAGGTGAGAGAAACAGGAAAGATACCTGCTCAGAGCCTTTGGAGGGCATGTTGCACCACTGACACCTTGATTTTAGACTTGTGGCCTCCTGAACAGTGAGAGGATAAATTTCTCTGTACCAACTTGGAGTTATTTTTAAGGGAAACTCTAATAATTGATACAATGAGGAACAGATTTGATACAGAAATGTCCTGGACCTTCAGTTTGTTACTGTTAATGTTTTATTTGTGATATTGTACCATAGTTCTGACAGACTTTACCCCTGGGGAGAGCTCAGCAAGATGTAGATACACTTTTTGGACAACTGCATGTGAATCTACAGTTATTCAAAACAAAATGTTGATAACAAATAAATAAATAGAAGTGCATTGGTTGCACCGTCTGAATAATTTGATGGTTCTTGAAGACCATTAGGTTTATATTATAACTTCCTCCAAAACTTACTCATAAGGATAAGCAAACTAAGCATGACTTACCATGTTTGTGCACTCTTTTTTAAGTTATTACTTGGAATCACTCATCTTTTACAAAATATTACACCTACAATCTATGCAGAAAATACTAATGAGTACTGTAATTCATCATTATGGACACATATATGTGTGTACTTGTGAAACAGATTTTTTAGTAGCTTATGAAATATATAGGTGAATTGAAGTGGAAAAATTAGACAAAAGAAAATAAATAAAGACAGGAAAAATAAAAGGAGGCAAAAGTTAAAATAAGCACACAATAAATGTCAAAATATTTCTGAATGCTTGATAAACCCAGGCTGCTAAGTTTTTCAAAGAAAAAAATATATATAAATATGTAAACGTATTTAAGTAGGTATAAATGAGTCAATATTGTTATGTCAAAAATCCCAAACTTCAAAATAAGTAGCTCAATTAAATATGTCAAATTTTGTCACAGTTTAAGATATTTCATTTAAAATACATGCAGTATAATTTCAAAAGTAATTATTTCAATTCAAGAAGGAAAAAATCTGCTAAATATTTAAATGTGAAATACATCAATGATAGTTTCTTTTCACATTTTCAGACTTTTGTCTTGTAATAAAGGAAAAATCTGCATACAACTTAAATATGTAATATTTGATGTAAGCCTTAATAATGTGGGCAGTTGAAAGGGATAATCAAGAACAGAAAATGTATTTTAAAATTATCCATAGAGCAAAGCCAGGCTAATTTTAGCTTGAAACACTCCATTTAAACACCAAAAAATTAGAAATAAAGATGATCCACTTTTATTAAGATATATATAATAAAACTATAGAAACTATCTCATACAGTTTGCAAAAGCTGGCATCACCACAGGGGAAAAAAAGCTCAAGAGTTCTGTCTTCTTGAATGTAAAGTGCATTTTCCAGAGAGGTGTTGTTGCCATTCCTAAGGGTTTTCAGCATTACTCTGGGCCTTCTTCTTGAGGGCAACTTGAGTTTGAAGGTAATACAAGATTTTCATATTTATGGAGATTTAAAGCATACGGCACGCAATTCAAATTATGATGGGATGGAAACAAATTGGAAGAAACATTTTTAAGTTTTTTATTTGAATCTATGTGTAGTTTTAAATAAGAAGGATTAAATTAGCAGACAAGTTAGTATAACCATCACCCACCATTTATTTTTAAAATAAAATAGTGTCCGATGCAAGGACAACTTTGAGAATAAACTTATAGGCTTTTTGGAAAACTATTTGTATTATTTCAAAGTCTTCTTTTTCTTTCCTAAGAATAAAACTCAGGATTTTACACATGCTAATCTCATGTTCTATTATTAAATCACTTGCTCCCCCTGGATCTCTCTTATGCTATGGCTTTTCTTACAAAATTAAGATTATATTTTCTCTAAGAGGATATTTTCAGGCGCAATTAAAAAGGTCAGATATGAAGACAATGTAAGAGATGATTATGAATGTGATTTTATTGTTATTTGACATAGGCAGGAAGTAACGTAAGAACAGAATGATAAGGTCTCATTGCCAAAGCAATGAGGTAAAAGTTGCTGAGGTTTGAAAATTGAAGAGACACTGGGTCACCAAACTGACGTGCCTTTCTCACATGTCACATAACTAAGGGACATGTCTGTCTTTGTCTGTGTTATGCCAGAATGCCACAGACTAGGTTGATTCTAAACGAGGTGAGTTTGTTTAGCTCACAATTCCAGAGGCTGAGAAGTCGAAAGTTGAGAGATTTTCCCCTTCTGAGGCCTTCTTGCTGTGGCCCTGCAGGCCATGGAAGAAGACTTGACAGGGGATGCAAGGGAGGGACAAACTTACTTTTATAAAAATATTTATCCTTGAGTAATGGCCTTAATCCATTCACAGGGCTAATCACCTCTTAAAGGTGAACAATGCTGTTCTAAATACTGCTGCTTGTAAGTATTGGCAGGACGTGAAATTTGTGGGATAGTCAAGCTAGACTAAGCCCCTAGTTTGCTTGAACCCCAATTTGGTCGCAGGGAGGCATCTAGGAAATAGAAGCCTAGCGCAGATGATGTGCACCACTTACAGGACTTTCCTCTAAAACCCTCCCTGCTGCCGTGTTTCCCTCTCTCTCCCTCCACTGGTACTGCACAGGGCCTCCAAGAATGCGATGCCCTGGATGCTAGAAGCCCTGTTTCCTGAACGCTGATACATACATGAACACCAGAATTACCTGTGCAGTCAAAAGGAGATCAACTTAGGTTGTGTTAAACCACTGGCATTTTAAGTTTTTTGATGAACAGTAGCTGTGCTACACCAACAAATGTGCCAGCCTATAGGAGCATGAAGAACAGTCCTATATAATAAGCAGTGCCAACACCCCAATTTAGACAGTGCGTCTTACAACAAAAATACAAACTACCAAAGTGAACAGCAAACCAACCACACAGTGAACAAAATGTATGAGAAGAAGTGTGAAAGTATTTCCAGGGCTAATGTTTAGCTGTGGCCCTCTGTAAGTCAGAGGGTGGAGTTTTATTACTCTCAGACAGGTATGGTAAGAACTGCTTGTGGAGTCCCATCAGGGCTGTACTTCCTTGAGCCCCACTCTCGCTAGATTTAGCGTGAAAGATGGAGGCTGGCAAGTAGCATTGCTTGTCACCGTGCAATTTTCAGCAGAACAAAATGCAATCTGTATTCCAGCACACATTTTATGACTCATAGCATTAACTGATTATTATCTCAGCATTGTTATGAAGAAGCACTTGTATGGATAGTTCATGGTTATAGTTCAGTCTTCTGGTTCATCCTTTGATGTTACTCGGAGTAAATCAACCTCCTACCTAAGGGTGCTAAGAATATTACACTCCCTGTCTTCCTACCTTCACCTGTGAGTCTAAGTACCTCTAAGGAGGTACATCTCTTTATATACCCTTTCTCATATCAAAAATAGCATATAGGAGTATTTAGAAGAATACAATCATAAATCAGTATAAAGATGTTCTATACATTAATGCATCAGTTTTCTAATAATGAATCTTTTTCTGGCTCCTTTTTTAAATTTTATTTTTAAGACAAAAGAACCCAGAATAACACAAATTTTATATAAATCAAAGAATATTTAATTTTTATAGATTTTCATTTCCTAATTATTAGGAAAGGATTTTGAAGAAAACTCTGGATCATTATGACAGAATAGAGATGATGATAACCAGATCAATTAATGAATACATATTTATATGTACAATTCAGTTTGCAAATAAAGCATTGGGTGCAAATTTGCTTCAGTTTATGAACTCCACACTGAGTGAGGGACACGACCATGGCTGTCTTTCCCTACACAAACACAAATGTGGCCATCTTTTCCAGAGTCGTGGAATGAATTAAACTTCATGAATCAAGGTAACATGCATTTATCCATTTTACCAGTTTATTTACTCTCTTATTATAGGGCAAAAATCATACTCTATTAAACAATAGTTGGATTGCCAGAGTCAAAAAATCTTAACAATGAATCCTAAGAGTATTCTTATCTGAAAAAATATTAAATAGTAGAGACATGAGTTATTCCTAAATTTGAGAAATAATAACAAAACATGTTATTCTAAGCATAAAATGCAGGTTATTTTCATTCTTTTCAAAATTTTCTTTACTAAAGTGGATAATAAAATAATTTTCTAGTTGATTAAAATAAGAGAAACTGGACTCTCTTTTGTGAGAAAACAAAAATTACTTTACATGAAGTAAGCAACAAAAGATGATTAGTTTTAATTACGCAGTTCTGTTAATATTACTTTTATCTGTTTTACCTTAATTTCAAAAAAGAAGTTTGTGTGTGTATGCTGGACATGCTTGGGTAGACACAAATACTCCATGAACAATGTCACTTGGATTTTGGAGACATGACTTTCAGTGTCACTTTGAAATGCTACAGTTTTCCAAAGTCATGTGCTTTTAACTACTCCAGACCTTTGCGTTCTGGGTTTGGTAAAGGACACACCCCGCAGGATGGAGCAGCAGCTACTGACTCTTTCCTTGAGATAGTTTGCTTGACTTATGTATAGGTGTAGAAAGCAACAAAAATGGAATCAACTGTTAAATAAAATAGTAAAGGAACTGTTATTTATACCATGAATGTAGAATTTGTTTTAATTTCATAATTCTTCTATTAAATTACAGTTAAAGTGGTGTATTTATACCTATATATATATATAATTTAGAAATTAATGTATTGAATAATATAGAATAATAATATAGAATAAAGTTTAGAAATGTATGTGTGTGTGTATGTGTATATATATATATATATATATATATATATATACACATAAGAGAAGTTCTGTTTTATAATTTTCCTAACCTAAATTGAAAAATTGATTTAATAATTTGGGATTTGAAAGGTATTGTGTTCAATTGGAGTTGTCAGGTATAAATGATGAGGTCTGTATTAAAAGAGATCTAGCCAGGCGTGGTGGCGCACGTCTGTGACCCTAGCATTGGGGAGGCTGAGGCAGGAGGATTGTTACAAGTTTGAAACCACCCTGAGCTATAAAGTGAGCTAAGGTCAGCCTGAACTGCATAGCAAGACCCTGTCTCAAAGAGACAACAAATAAAATAAGATAAATGAATAAAAGAGATCTGATTTTTTAGCTCTTAAAAAACCATTGTCACTTAGACTTCAGTGATGAATAAAATGACTATGTTTTTGTACTTGTATCACCAGTGCCTTGAAGGGTTTCTTAGAAGACATAGTATTCCATGTAAATTTCTATGCAGTTCTCAGTAAGCATTACTAATAACTGGAAAGTATTTTGAAATATCAATGGGAAGTAGATATCCTAAATTAAGCATTTTTTTGATTCAGAAAATAAGGACAGATTTTCAAATAAAAAACACAATAGTTGTAACATTAAAAGCTATGTTTCTGAGATATTTTTGGAGGAAGTGAAATTAGGCCATTTTAAAATTTTATGAAACATGCAGGTAAAGTTCTGTCACAGATATTTGGATATTTACATTTCACAGGACAGCAGACTAAGAAACAAATGAGGGATTTATAACTATGTGTGACTGTTAAAATCGAGGACAAATGTTATATTGCTATAAAACAGAGTCAGAAAGAGAGAAGACTGAATAGCGCCTGAGGCAAAGAAGGAGACAACGCAGGAGCAGTTATAAAGGAGCAAAACCTGAGCGAAGTGTGTCCAGAGGGAAATCAGACAGGTTTTTTCTCAAAACCATCAATCGCTAATGATATTAAAAATTACAGCGAGTTTAAGAATCAGATGATGTTTGATACCACTGTCCATGGCAGTATCAGTGGCCGAAGCCACGTAAAGTGGATGAGTAGCACAAATTTAGAAATCGGAAACTTTCATATATGCAACTGTGTACAGACCTGTGTATAATGC
Organism: Dinomys branickii; assembly: GCA_004027595.1. Classification (NCBI taxonomy): domain Eukaryota; kingdom Metazoa; phylum Chordata; class Mammalia; order Rodentia; family Dinomyidae; genus Dinomys; species Dinomys branickii. The sequence continues at coordinate 187,221 of PVLD010001153.1, forward strand.
GAGTGGGATTTTCTAAAAGGAAACGAAGGAAAGGTGTGGTAAAGGGAAGCACAGAGTGAAGGGAGATTGCTTTTCTTTAACTTTTAATTGTTCCTATGGGAGTCATTTATTGACTTGTTTATTCATTTTTATGAATGTACATGATAAGACTTAATAGAGAAGTTGAAAGCAAAATATCTGTAATGAACTGTTTTTGAGGAATTTCCTAGAAAAGAAAAATCAAAACATGGAAAACATAGGATGAAAATTGGAGATTGCCCACGATGAAAGAGTGTAAAACATAGGATGAAAATTGGAGATTGCCCATGATGAAGGAGTGTTCGTTTCCTGATACCAGAATATAGGATGGAAGGGTCTCATCACAGCCAATGTAAGCACAGGTTTCATGATTGACTATGTTACATAGAAACGAAAATACTTTCCCAAAATAAATGATAAATCTTCTGTGAGGAAGAAAGGCAATATATGATAGTTTGAAGGCACTGGTAAATTCTAAGCCACCTTTTAAGAAATATAGTGACTCAACTACCCCTTTTCATCAGATAGCAAAATTATATTACATTGGCTCTAACTGAGTCTTCGGATAGCCTTTCTAGAAAATATTACTTCAAAATTGTTTTCCAAAACTAAAATAGACTCTTTTCAACTAATAAAATTGAAATAATATGTCAACAATTTTATAAAGAAACACGGTTGGGATTATTATATCCAAAGCAATAATAACAATAAATTCTATCACTGTTTTTTAAATATTTTAGGAGATACAGCTACCTATTTTTATTTAGATGTTATGAAAGTAGGTGAAACGTTTGCCTCACCTGCGATGGCCTTGTTTATTTGCTAATAATGACTATGTGGAGAATATTTAGAAAATTCTCTAGTGTTGAAATGTGAGAGAGAGTAGCGTTTGTGATGAGCAGTGTTGTGCTCTGTTGGCATGTTACTGAGTGATTCTCAAGGCGGTATCTCCAACGCTCACTTACCAGTAAAATAGTGACAGAAAAATGTCCTTTGCTGTGTACTGAGCTTTAATTGAGATAAAAATATGAGAATATCCTTCAGAAGAATATAATAAGAATTTAAAGGTAAAGATACTTTTGTATTTTGAAGCTGATTTATCTGCTCTGTGATATCAGTATTACAAAGAAAGCACTTTTAGACTTAAAAATGAAAATACTTCCCACAGTAGCATGTTTTTCTGTAATCGCACCCCACTATACAACGGGAGTCATTTTTGAAAAATTTGGCATGAAGAAAACACCTTTTAAAAAGACAACATGAAAACTTACAGCCTTTGAGAAGTGCAGTTGAAACATTCACACACTAAAATATTTTATCATGGATTTAAAAAATATGTATAGACCTTGATATGTGACAAGTACGTGTGTAAGCACACTATTGATTCTTATGTGTGCATTGCTGTCAAATTTATTGAAAAGTTAATCATGAACATTTATTATTTTTAATTTCTCAGACATTGTCAGATAACTTCTTGAAAATTGCTCTCTTAATATTGTACTCTTTTCAGTAAAAGGGAGAGTTTGTGGATCTTAAATATTCATGAGGCACAATAGTTTCTCAACAAATCAAATTTAATTAAATGATGCATTTCCTCCACTTACAAAAGGTTTATTAAAGGTTTATTTGCTCATGCAAATTAAAGTGTTAGAGTAAAAATCCACATGAAATTTGGCACCAACAATTAAAAAAATATATTGAAAGATTTCTCGCCTCACTGCGATACCTTGCTATGTTTAAACTGCTCAGCTTGTCATTTAAGATCTTTAATGAAACCAGGGAGGACGCTATTTATTTGCATAATAGGACATAATTTGCTGTGGTGAGGTTTTAATTATTTATAGGTTGTCTGAAATATTTAAAATGGCATCACTAAGAAGCATGAAGGGTTGGATAATGCCTTCATTTCAGGTTTCCTGCCGTTTCTTTTATGGGTCAAGCGATTTATTTCTAATTAGCATACCAGGCTAGTGGCTTTAAAAACATAAGGAAAACAAATTGGTTTCAGCCCGCTTGCAGCTTGAGTAGTTGGAGACGGCCAAGGGTCACTGACAAAGACTGAGCAGAGTTAAGAGTTGGAGCCAGAAGTCAACTGCGCACATGGAAATCACTGACTCAACAAAGCTCACATTCATTTGTACACTCTGTTTACTGTACATATTAGTTTCTCTTTGGGAGGTGATGGGTTATAGCTAATGGATTTTATGTTAATTGTTCCTTAGAATATTTTCCAATATTAACATAATTCTTCCTGGAAGTGATGTTTGAGCAACAGAAAACATTTCATTTCCTTGGATAAAAGATGCAGTCATTTCTCTGTGCATAGGGCAAAATGTGGCAGTTTCAGGGTAAGATTGAACATTTAAATATATGCAATTCAATCTTATTTATATACAAGAGCAAGAGCCTGTGATTAAAACACAATAGCATTCAAGTTTTGATAAAATATGCAGAAACATGGATATCTTAGGAGAAATCCTGAAATTCTGTACTCAGTGCAATATGTTAAAGTACATTAGAATTTCTAAATCTTATATTAGAATTTCTAAAGTATTTTATTGCATTGTTGATGTTACACGTCAAATGAAAAAAGCCTGGATAGATTTTATACATTGTCTTAATTTGTAATAAATGGACTTCCATGTTACTTAATTTCTATTTCAAAAATAGTATTTTCAACACAGTTTAACAATTGTCATGTTTTAAAACATGATTGTGTAGCCAGGAGAAATATGTTTGGAAAAGGGGGTTATTATATTTCCAAGATGATCCTGATATGCCCATGAACATGCACATGAATTTAAGGTGGTCAGAGTATACTGTTGTCAAATATTCTTATGGGTTACCTTCTGGCTTCCAAAGACAGATGTCAAGAAAAAACCCTTTGGGCATTGCAGAAGATGTTCTCTCTGCCCTTCTATGTGGCAGACAGATGCTGCCTTCAGAGTTCTACGATTATCGCTCAGATGGCCAAGGTGATTGGCCATCAACTCTGTAAAGGATGCACAACTGTATAAAGTGCTTTTTGTGTCACTTTATCCTGAAGCCAAGAAACAGTTGCCAAGAATTATATTATGGTACTTGAAGGAATGCCATCAATAATTACCTAAAATACTTATTTAAGCATCTGCTGAATGGAGAAAGTGTTAATTAGAAATGAATAAATGATAAAAAGTTAAAGGTTATAGTTGTGATGTGAAGAAGCTTATAATCTAGTTACAAAGCAAAAACTAATATGAGAGATATTGAAATATTTATATTTTTGGATTTACACATAAAATAATAGCTTTCTCTGTCTAATTAAAAATTTCAAGAAAAATTTCAGTCAGTCTGTGAAGCAGACTGGGGGGGCATTGAGGGATACAACTGCTCCCTTCAGAGCAGCCAAGAAGCAGAGAAAAGGGAAATCTATCCAGGCTTTTTTCATTCGATGTGTAACATCAACAGTGCAATAAAATACTTTAGAAATTCTAATATAGGATTTAGAAATTCTAATGTACTTTAACATAATGCGCTGAGTACAGAATTTCAGGATTTCTCCTAAGATATCCGAGTTTCTGCATATTTTATCAAAAATTGAATGCTATTGTGTTTTAATCACAAGCTAGCATGTCATGAAGTGGGTGGAGAACGAATGGTCTGAGAAAAATGAGATCCAGAAAATAATAGAAAAATGCATTCAAAAGATGAGCTGATATAGTTACCAGAATAATGATAGTTTTATTTAATTTGGGGGGGGACTCAGAAGAGATATGGTTTTATTAAAAAGGTGAGTCTATCCACTAAGTAGAACATGAACAAATGAATATACACAGTCACAGGAACAACCTGTGTGTGCCTTAGTACTGAGCAGAAAATAAAAGCTGTATCTTGCTTAGATGATTTCAAGCAGGAATTCACATGTTTTCTGTACATGAAGTAAAGGTATACATACACGAGACAGATAAGATAATTGTACTAGTAATTTCTATTGGTTTATTGGAAGGAAGAGTTAATGTAATCCTAGTTTTAAAGTCATCTTTTTATTATAATGATTTACATTAAATTACATTTTACATAGCTCAAAAAATTATCACCCTTTTGCTATGGTTTAATCGAGTTGTTTATTTTCATATGATCCTTCCACCTGTAAGCAGTAGCTAGAGTAGACTTACATACTAGTTCCTTTCTAATGCTGGGGAAAAAGTACCTCATAGTCGCAGTTTAAAGGAGGAGAGATTTATTTAGGATCATGGTTTCTGATGCCCCAGTCCACGGTCAGCTGCTTCCATTGCTTTTAGTCCTGTTGTGAAGCAGACTAGGGGGCATTGAGGGATATAACTGCTCAGTTCGGAGCAGCCAAGAAACAGAAAAGGGAAAGAGAGGCCAGAGATACACCTTTCAAAGTCATCACCCTGCTTCTTCCAATAGGTCCCACCTCACAACATCCCATTCTGCTAGCTAATTCACCCCTTGGTGCACTGATGGGGTTATTGCCCTGACAATGAGTCCTTGGGGGATACTTTATATGTTGTTGTATATCTATTTTGAGAAATCGTTAGTCAAACCTTTTTAAACCTCACTGTGTATTATTGGAAATTATGATACACTGGTGATGCTCTTTTATATATTTTAAAATTATTTATTGTGTTTGGTGCTGACCCTATATATGATAGAAAAACAATGAGCTCCATCCCAAACCTGTTCATTTTAATAAGAAAATGTTGAGTTCATAGGAAAACTAAGAAGGTGTTCAGAGTGCTCATGCACTCCCTGCAGCAAATGTCCCCCTACTATCAGTTTCGCTGCAGGGAATGGTGCATTTCTTAACATTGAGGAGGCTGCGCTGACATATCACCTCCACCCAAATTTCACTCTTAGCAAGAGCTTAATCGTGGCAGTGTAAATTTCATGGCTTTTAAAAAATAAACGATATTTTGTCTCTACCATTCGGGTATCATCCAGAATGACTTCACTGTCACACAACTTTACTAAAATCTTCTGTCTTTCACTCTTTTTCCTTTTTAACCCCATAAAACCACTGATCTTTTCCAATCTGTCCAGTCTTCCCTTCTCCACAGGACCATACAGTTCAAATCAGCCACAATTTACCTTGTATTGTGTCTAGGACTTATTAGGAAGAGATAATGCTTGTCGCACACCAGTATGAAATGAAATTAGCATACCTGGATTTGATCTAAGGATTACTGGCTATGTAGGCTTCAGTTCAACCAGCATTTGTCAGACAAAATGTTAGGCCTGGCCGCACGCCCCAAACATCCACCCACGAGATCTGAAGTCCAAAGGATTTGGGTAAACCTGCTGTGTCTAGAAACACACAGCCATTAAAATACACTTTACTTTTCTCTTTAAAATAAGGTTGGAATTAGTGTTTCTGAAAAAACTCATATGGTCTTTCTCACATTTCAATGCCATATATGCTTTACACAGAAATGTGGATGTGGTATTCCTAAAGGTAAGGTAAGAATAAATACCAAGTTGGGAACATACAGAAATTTTGGTACAAAGAGAACTAAGTTATGTTCTGTACATGTAACTACACACCACAGGAATGTAATCACACATATATTAATTAAAAAGCTGTAATAAAGTGAGCACCTATATACATGCGAGTGTGTTTATTTAAACCAGAAACTAGAAATGTGTTCATTAATTTACGGCAAGTTTATTAGCACACACCATGAAAACATGAAGATTAGAGGTGGTGTATATTGGGGGAAATAGTTAAAATTCTTGAATCTAAAATATATTCACTGGATATTTTTATAACTCATAGTAAAAAATTTCTCAAAAATTCACAATCTCCCTCTCCTTCAACCTGCTTGGAATGAGTGAAACAAATCAAAGATTTTATCAAAATCAAGTTGTATTTTTATTCCAATATTTAGATGAAGATCCAACATGCAATTAGCTCTAAAATAATGATATTGATGCCCATTCATAGGCATGCACAACATAGTTCTCCATTCTGAACCAAGAAAGCCAATTAGATATAGCTATGATAGTGATGTAAAATTCAACAATTTTTTTAGTTGCCATGTCAACTAGAAAAGTGGTATAAAATTAGAACAAGCAATTAAATATTAGTTATGATAGTCAGACAACTGATTACAAACCTTGAAGTACCAGATCTCATTTCCATTATTTGGAAACAGTACTGGAACATGCATTTAGATTATTTGTACTATTTACTTCTAGAGACTTGAGAAACTATTATCTATAATTATTGCAAATCATTTTTGTTTGTGTGTGTAAGTGATTTCATAAATGGGGTCACTCTGTTTGAGTGAAATTTTTCCAGGATGTGAAATGTCACAACACTGTTTATGAAAAATGAATTGTGTAATTTCAGTAAAAATAAATGAAATATGTAGTTCAATGGTTCCAAATCTCCTCATTGTAATTTTACCTCATAAATCTCAATTCTTCTCCTAGTGTTGCTATTTTTTGGTTGAGAAGTTAATATATATGTTTATTCTATATTTATGTATTTTAAGCAATAAGGAAAATTATTTTTTCTGTAAAAGATATGATTACTTGCATTCCTGACTAATTTCAAATTGTGTTGTACATAAAAATAATTTTATAGAAGAGCACAAATACAGTCATAAATGTAACTTAGATTTTGCAAGCCAATGTTTTTGTTGATTTTATTGGATCCTCATTCCTCCTTCCTTCTCGTTCTATACTCAGATTATACTTCTTTACCATCACGTTCAACTCATACCCACCTTACTGCTTCTCAACACCATAACTCACCTGTACTCACAACCTGCTGTGCACTTTTCCATAAATCTTCCATGGCATTCTCACCATACATGAAAATGTATATATTAGACAAATATAGGTCCTTACGATTAGGTTTATAAAACAACAGAATCACAGTGTACAAAATTTTTCATTTTCTTCACCCCAAGTCAGCTGTTTTACTTGAGTTCAATGACTGCATAATATTCCACTGTTTGAATAAAATATAAATCATTCAAAACTCTTTGTTCATAGGCATCCATTTTGTCTCAATTTTTTTTCCACTATGAACAATGAAAACTTGTTCAAATGCCTTTATGAATTGGAGGTTTTCTTTTCATAGATGCCATTGTCAGTACTAGTTGCTGAATGAAACAAAATATGTTTGCAAAGTATTATGATTTACTTCCCTGAAGCATTTTAGTAATTTACATTTTCTTTAGCAATACATGATTCTGCTTTTTCTTACATCTCTGGGAGAATTTTAGTTGTACTTTGCTTATTTCCTAGCTAATGAATAAAAAGTTATAACCTATTTTACTCTAATTCACTTTCACATAATAGCCAGTGTTTGAAAATCTTTTCATTCATTTGCTAATCTTTTAGATTTTTTAACTGTCTCTTTTTTCACCCATTTTAAAAACAATTTATCTTGATGAATTTGAAAAGGTTTGATTCTCTTTGTAATATTTTAACATGTAACATATATTTTCCTAAATTTGTTTGTATACTGCATTTGTACATGGCATCATCTGCTGGAAAATTATTTACATTTATTTAGGAGAGAAGACTTACAAATTCTAACCTTCCATTCTTGCTAATAAATTGACTTCAGACCTTCCAGTATACATTTTGCCTTCTGTATTTTCCTAAGACTCATATTTTTTGTTTTTCATATCTATGTACCAATATACATAGATACGAAACACTCAGTAATGTATGTAACATAAATGTAACATTGAAAAATAGTAGAATGGGTCTTGGCACACCCCACCAGCTCAACTGATATATTATTTCCCCCCTTTATAGCTCATTCTTAATATCACTGTAGGTGATGTTTTCCACTTTAAGATAATCTAATTTCCATATGTAGTTTTCAAAGAAATGTACATACAATTGAACATTGAGTTATTTAGCTTTATTTCAGATCCTTACATAAAAAATTATACAGTGTATTGCTGTACATGTTTTTCAATATGTTTGTGGTATATGATTTTACTGCAAAGTGACATTTTGTATTTTGAATAGACTGTGGCACATATTTTTTAGAATTTTAATTTTTTGACATTTTGTCTTAACTCATTGACCACTTTATTTTTAAACTGGAACAATAGCCATTTTTATTTTTTTACCATGGATAATCAATTGTGCAAGAAGCTTCAAGTATTCCCATGGGGGGGGAATAAGCATCAGTTTTGTCCCATGTCTCTTTCCATATTTTTTTGCTCCGTTGTTATTTTTAGGTATTTCCTTATTCAAATCATATTGACTTGATATCTATGGCTCTGAACACTGTCTGGTCCTGAGAAGTCAATCCCCCCTCACACATGTCCACCAAAACGCACAGCTATTTCCAGTTCTGCATTTTTGACGTTGTTTGACACACTCTAAGATGTTTCCCCCAAATTAAATTACTACTATAATACGACCTAATTTTATTCCAAAGAGAATGACATAATATTTACATAAAATGGTAGATTGAATTCATTTACAATATGACACCTATATGGTAGTCATCTAATATTTTGCCTAATTGTCCTGTATTTTGCGTATTACTGTTTGAAGTAATGGTTGTGTTTGTATATTAATAAGTAAAAATGTTCCTGAGCATTTAGTTTTCAAGTGAAAATCACAATAGATCATAAAATGAATTTGAGCTTTCTGTCTATCTCTAGGATCAGATGCATTTCAAATAAAAAAGAAATTATGGTTCAGGTTAAAGCCTAGAACAGTCTCATCTGTGACCCCGTCTGTTCCTAGTGGGTTCCTTGATGGCACCTATTTAATAATCTCTTTTCCACTCTCTACTCTGGTAATAGAGCTACTCCACTGTCCTAATTTTTCCTGAGTTAATATGAGACACTAAAACAGACACCATCCATTTTCCATAAGTTTTCACATTTGTTGCTGTCAACACGTGCAGTATTTTCCATGTCTTTACTCTGTCTTTACTTCTCTGTTCTTTTCCTTAATGTGTCTTTGGCTTCCCTCTGAATTACACTCACAAAATACTGCATCTTACCAACCAACTTTAGGGCTCACAGATCTTTTCTCCTGTCTTCTTTTTCTGTCTGTCATTAATTTCAGGTTTAACCGTAATAATTCTCCTATTGTGTTTAGGTTGGTAACCTGCCGTTTCCTTTCTGATTGCTTCTGTTTGTACTAAGTTCTATTTTACCATCTTTCTTCTTTCATAGAAAAAGCACTTTAGATCATCGATATTATGCCCAGTGTAGCTTTCCCTGTGTCTCATCAGTTTTTGTAGAAAGTGTTAGTCTTTTCATTACTTTCTTGCTAGTGATTTCCTTTTGATCCAAGGGCAATTTAATCTCGTTTTAATTTCCAAGTAAAGATGTTAGATTGTGTGTAACCTACTTTTCAAAAAGCTTTCAGCTCTGCCCTTCACCAAAACAGGCCTGCAGCTCTCAGCAGCCACTTTGGGGATTTTTGACTGGGTGGGGGTTTCTCCTTCCCATGTACTGATGCCCTGTGCGGCAGCATAGTCCATGTACAATAAAGACTAGCTTTGGTGTTTCCATTAAAAAAGTGTTGTTAACTGTTTGTGGTCAAACATATGACAGCATTGCAAATTTTCTATAGACAGAAAGACATCAAGGACACGCGCACACACACACACACACACACTCAGAAACACACATCCAAAGTCTCTAGAGTTCTGATTTTTACATTCTATCAAATGCTTTTACTTGAACTATTATTTCTTCTTATTCTTTGTAATTTAAGCATTCTAGATATTAATAATTCAAAAATATTTCTCCCAAGTATATTTTAAAGGTATATAAATGCCAGGATGTTTGGCAAATACAAAAATTTAGATGTAAGATATTCTACTATATTATTTTCTCAAATTGCATTTTACGTCTTATATTTTTCATTTGCACTTGGATGTTATCTTTTTTACTATCTTACTCTTTTGATTGCCTTTTACCATTTTTTAAAATTGCTTATTCTTTAAAAATGTAGATGATAAATGTTTTTGCTTTAATTTAGTATGGCACTGCATTATCCCACATCATTTATACTGATTGATTCGCTCATCTTTACTCTTCTATTATAATACAATTTTCTTAATATATTTATATTATTGCTGTTTGGTTACTGTCTAATTTTTGTACAGGGGAATCATTTCTCAGCCCTACCCATTTGTTTTGCCTTATTAATTGTGAAATACATTTTATTAGATTATATGGCAACCTTCATCTCCTTTTAGTCGCAATAAAATACACGGTTCCTTAGTGTGTTCAAAAGCATACTACTCCTCTAGAAATAAACAGCAACTCTCAAATCTCATTTTCCCTCCCACTTTCTCTCCTGCCTGTTCCACAGCTTCAGCTGGAAGAGACCAGAAGAATCCGGAAGAACATGTCCACTTGTCTCCTATGCAACACACACTCCCATTCTCCACCAAATCAGCCCAAACACCTTGTTGTTCTGTGATTCTGAAGTTTGCTGTGTTCTGTGCCATTATTAGAATTTACTTTATGGTTTTATGGGCATCTAAGCATTTTTATCATTTACACTACACAGTATTCTTAACAGGTGAATTTTTGCATGCACCTGTGAGTGCATGGGTGCTTGGGTGATGTGGGTGTTTGTGCATGATTGTGTGTGTGTGTGTGTGTGTGTGTGTGTTTATTTGCAGGAGACACAGACTCAATTTTTTGCTAACTTTTCATCCCTTCTTTAAAGGTCTCTTTTGGAAGACATTGCTTTTTTTTTTCATGTCAACTCTTCTTTATTACCCTCCTTAGATGAAGTATTTGTGTGGTTATAAATTCCACTCCTTTAAAATATTTTTGTTCTGGTAAAAGTTATATGCTCTGGTACAGAGTTTTAGGTTTGCAGTCCTATTCCCTCAGGAAAACACAGATACTATGCTGCTTCCTCCTAGTTTCAGATGTAGCAAAGGGTTTTCTCATTTTGTGACCTACTTCTTTCTTTCCAAGTGCGTAGAAGCTTTTTGTTCTCCACTTTGATCACTCAGTAACTTCCATGTAATGTATCTAGATGGAGATTTTCTCAAGAACCCAGTCCTGAGTCTGTCTGCTCATCCAGTCTGCAAGCTGACATCCTCCATCACTCCCTATTAATTTAGTTAATGCATCTCTTCCACCAGTCATTTATCCTCCTTTGAGGGGGCCTAGTATGTATATATTTGTAGCTCATGTCATCTTTTCTCTCAAGATGTCTCGTACAATTTGCTCTGAACGGTGATATATTTACTTCATTTGAACTTCAAGTCAATTTCATTCATCTCCTATAATTCACATTTCATTTCACTGTTACAAAAATCAACAATGCATTGCTATTTCTACTGTTTTTGTTTTGTTTTGTTGTACATGTAAAATTCCTTAGTAATCTTTTTAGTTTTCCACTCAAATTACTTTTGTCTTTGAGAATCCTTCTTTTTCTAATTCGGTCTTCCTTTTGCCTCAGTGGTACCCTTCTCTCTGTTAGAATCACGTATCAATCTATTGCCATTCATCCTGTTTCCCCTCGATGATGAGTCTCCTGGCTCAGTAGCAAGTGAGATACCAAGAAAGGATTTGGTGACTTTCACACTTCCATGAGCTCGCCAAATGTTTACTGTTGTCTTTTTACTAGGACATAATGAATTTTGTTTCTTTTGTGTATGGCTTTCAGGAAATTTAACAAAATTGATAAAATTAATTTAAAATAAACAAATACAAGCTATATTTGAACATGAATTTTAAGGACATACATTCATATCATTGATTTTTCAATCAGTGTATTCTTAATAGGCGGATGACCTATTAACAGGTACACATACCCTCTAGTTACTTTCTCCTTGCCGAGACAGAGTTTGGTCCTGTGTGATTCAGAAGTCTTTGGAATTGGCTTGTTGGAGGAACTTGGAATGCATTGAGATGCCCGCTGGAGAAGTAGCCCTAGTATGCTGTAGGCTGAGCTTGAGAGGAAATTCCAGTCAGAGCTCAGAAGATGAGAATGTTGGCAGAACGTAGCTGGTGCAGACCAGGCTCAAGAGGTCTCAGGTGGGAAGGGGAACCCTGGGGGCAGTTAAACTCCAGCCATGTGTTATGCTCTGGCAGAAAATTTATCTGCCAGAGCTTCCTGAAACATTGCAGGAGACCTGAGATTAAAGTCAGTGGACTAAGCAATTGAGTAGGAGAAATTTCAAGGCAGTCTAATACACAGGCATTGGGATACATGCATAGGCATTACATAGACAGACATTAAATTATGTTCCATAGAAATGACATAAATTCTTGCTATAGTTTTCATCACAAACATACACAGACAGTAAATTATGTTCTGTAGAATTGCCATAAATTTTTGCTGTGATTTTCAGATGGAGTATTCCCCAAAGAATGATGCAATAATGGTTCAGTCATCAGTATGGTGCTATTGGAAGGTTGGAAGGCCATAGACACATTTAGAAGGGGCTCTCACGGGAAGTATGGGAGGTATCCGGTCATCAGACACACGCATTAAAGAGGGTGATTCTATGCCAGTATCTCTCTGTCACACTCTCTCCCTCTGCCTCCTCCGTCTCTCTCTCTCTCTGTTTCTGGCTGCGTCTCTCTCTCTCTCTCTCTCTCTCTCTCTCCCTCTCTCTCTCTCTCTCTCTGCCTTCTGGCTGTCCTGAAGTCGGCAGCATCCTCTACCACCTTCTTTCATCATGATACTGCTTTTATTATCATCCCAAAGAAATGAGGACAACCAATAATAAACTGAAACTTCCAAAACTGAGATCCAAAGTAAACTTTTCCCCCTTTTAATTTTCTCAAAAATTTAGAGTAATGGAAAGCTGTCACAGTGGCACCTTACACATTTTACCATTTTTAAAGACACATTTAAGTTATACATTTTCAGTTCACACAGTGACTCTTCTGTTATTAATAGGAAACAATTAAGAATATATTTTATTTATTGTTTTGATTCTCATAGTTATTAGGTCATGAAAACAAATTGTACTTTACTCAGTACCCCTTGAGATACTATTTTAATTTTCTAAGGTCATGAAAACAAATTGTACTTTACTCAGTACCCCTTGAGATACTATTTTAATTTTCTAAAAGGATAAGAAGAGGAAAACTGTTACCGTTTCAAAACTGAATTAGTCTCATATGTGAACTAAATGGTCAACAACTAAACTGACTCACCCAGTACACTACATATAATTGTAAAACCTCCAAACTGACTTTAGACCCAGCTCATTTATTTGTAAGTAAAATTGTAGCTGTTCCCTCCTCCTATGTTACTTTACTTCTCATTTAATTAGGAATATATTGTACTGTTGTTTTAAAGTGTAAGTCTTTTTGATTTTTAAGTATTAAGTTTGAGACAAAAGTACAAGTGATGTTCTTTCCTGCATACAATTAAGGTAAAATCTTAACCCAATGTGATTTTAGTTGTCAGTTTTTGGTATTTGTTTTTGTTTCTGATGGGTTCATCTTATGAGGTAGGAGTTCAGCTTCATACTTTTGCATTTACTCTTTATGAGTTTGTTCCTTTTCCTGAGTTAATTGAATGGCAGTAAGAATTTACAGAGTTCTTGATTGTTGAACATACATAGGACACCCGTCTTCTACTCTCTCATTTTGGTCTTGTAACTCAGAAATACATATGTAAGAAAATAGCTCATTTACAAGGATAAAATAATCCAGGCTATAGTAAAAAAATTCTTTCATAACACAGTGATTAACAAACATCACCTTGCTTTTTGTAGGCAGTGGGTGAATCTGACACAGCACTCAGGAGTTTGCAGTGGTGCTACTGGGGTACATGTAATCCTTTGGATATCAGCTGTTTTTTGCCATTATTATTGCAACTGGTATTTATTGGCTGTGGATCATATGCCAAGAAATGCATCAGCATTTAATATTTTTCTTCATTATAAGCTTATCAAAACTCTTGATAATTTCATTTGCATCTCTATTGCAGAACAAGCAAGTTCATCTAGGCTATGCACAACCAGAACTCCAAGATGGCTCTCTGAACCCTGGTCCATCTTCACAGCTAATATGCAATTCCATCCTCATCATCTTCAGCATCATCAAAATAATGAAGACAACATAGTAGAACACCCATACATCTCATTCTATTACCATTAAGTTGCCTTGAACAGATGCAGTTAAAGTCCACAGTGAAGAACACTGGTACCCTGATTTCCAGTTCCATAGTCCTTGGGAGGTAAATGAAAACAGAGACATTAAAATGTAAAAAGAATGATAAGAAAAACTTAACTCACAATTAGAATGTTCATCTGACCTAAATAAACAATTTAATATTGAACACCAATGATAATCTTGCAAACAAGTCCAATTCTGAAATTTTTCAAGAACTTTAAATGGCATTAATGCCAGGATGTTATGTCTCATACTAAATTTCCTTCTTTTACACCACAAATTTAAATACGTAGACTCTAATAATCTATTCAAAAACAATCTTAAGTTCACATATATTTAATTACACATGTGTATATTGCACATGCACACACATGCATGTGTAAAATTGACGGCTGGTGAGGGCACAGATTACAATTCACTGGTCCCACAGACCTCAATTTTAAAATTGTCAGAGATTTCTAGAGCACTTTGTGGCCATGTAGCTCAGTCTCATAATTCACAATAGAAATTTATGACACAAAGGTCCCGTGAATAATGTAGGACTGATTAGTCAGGCTTAGAATGCTGCCAAAAATAAATCTTTATTATCAACTCAATTAAGTTATTTTACTTGTCATTTGTTTGAATACCACAATTTTCTTTTCTCATGATTGTTGTTCTGTTTTATAGGGACTTTATGGAATATATTTCAGAAATTAAAAATTAATTTTGAGGCAATTATTTGAATCTTTTTTCAGACTACGCTCAGTGACTGAAGTGACCTTTTTCTTGTGTACTAGCCTTTTTGTTCAGGTAAGAAACTGTACCTGATTTCATAAATTACTTTTATGTAAATTGCACCAGGTCCTTATTTATAACTACTCGAGTTGTTGTACCATCACCTAAATCTCTCTCGGCCTCCCTGAAAAAGCTGTGGAAAGTTCATCTCAGCTCACCCACTGTCACAGTCATACTTTAATTTTCCTCTCTTTCATGGCTAAATATCATTATTCAGTGTAATGAATTTCCTCCTTTTTAAACTTCATATTAGTTTACATCTACTTTCACCTAAAGAACTACATATCCAATGGGTTTATTGTACCTTATTCTTCATTATGAGGAAGAAAAACCAGTAATAACCATATACATGAAGAAAGACACAGCATTAAAAACATACAAAGCCAACAAGTTGATAAATGGTCTTAGAGGAAAAAGAGAAAAAAACAGAAACAGATTACATTTGTTTTTAAAAGTGTGTAATTTCTCCTTTCACAGATATACAGCTCATTTCATCAATAGTACATGAAATAACAAAAGAGGATACCATGTAAAAATTAACGTCCACAAAACAACAAAGAACTCTTGGAATGGTATAGTTAAAAATGTTGTCAATGCAAAAAATTAGAAATCTTCAAGAAAATAATATACAGAGAGTAAGGGAGACCAATAAAAAATAGACTAGCAGTTAAAGATACTCAAAATTATGCTATTGCCATTATAAGAGAAAAACTATGGGTGTGTTTGTGTGTAAGTGTGTGAGTGAGTGTGTGTGTGTGTGTGTGTGTGTGTGTGTGTATGTGAGTGTGTGTGTGTGTGTGTGTGTGTGTGTGTGTATGTGTGTGTTTAGTAGTCAGGACAGTGGTATCACGATCATAACTTTGTAGAAATTATTTTTTTTGTAACTGAAAGACAGAAGTTTTCAATTGATGGGGACGACTAAATGCCTCGCGCAATCAATAGAAAATAACCTCATTATAATACATTACTGCAAAATTTCAATCCATCAGGAATAAGGAAAACTGCATGTTTCCAGAGAGAAACAAAATAGAGTCCTAAAAAGTATGAAGACAATGTTACTGTCTGGGTGGCTCAAGGAAAAATGTGTTAATTTCCAATGTAGAATTCTACACCCCGCAAAAATATTAAGTGTGAAACAAAGGATGAAGACTTTTCAGGTAGAGCAGTTCTCTCAAATATTATTTCCTTCGCCTATTTTCTCAGAATGACAGGGTTTTCTCAAGCAATTAACACGGGATACATGACGCTGGGCTGCCACATAGGGGAGAGTGAAAGTGGTCATTTTCGTGAGGCTATTGAGAAAGTTTTAAAATGATGTTTAAAGATGCTAATGACATTGATGGCCTTTCCTAAAGACAATGAAACCTGACTTGAAAGGAGGGGACTGTTAGAAATAAAATTAATGGGAATAAGTGCCAAACTAGTAACCTGCTTCATGGTTTGATCACACTGGGAACCTGCATTTCTACTAGAACATTTAAGAAGAATTAGCGAGGAGGACATGGAGACAAAAAATAAGATGTTTTTTAACAAAAAAAGATGTTTTTAACTAAAAATAAGATCTACGCAAAATCAGGTTTGTTTTTTTACATGTCCAAATATTGCATGTGGCTCACTTGTGAATATCCTTTTACATGGAGAAAAGCATGAACTCTGATTATTTTCTGGGCTAAGTACTGTGCTAGAATCTAACTGCAGTATAGAAAAGCTGTCTCCATATGTATTTGCATGTGTGTCTGATGTAACACATAAAATTTTGAGGCAGGCCTTTCTTTTATTACTCAGTGAGAAAGCACTACATATTATTTAAAACTTTAAAATCAAGAAAATGGTATTTGAGACACTTTATTTAGAAATATTGTGTGAAATGCCATGAGAATCAGCCCTTATTGAAAGCTATTACTAAATTCTGAAAGTTTGTCAACTAAATATTCATTTGGAATAAAGAAAATAGAACAATGAAAATTTAAATGTATTTTCATAAATGTCAAATTAAAACACTTCAAAACTATCTTGAAATTAACAGAGTTTTAAAAATGTGTTTTGGAATAACAAACGTATTTCAGACACTAGTTTCCAGTCAGAAAATAAACTAATAGCATTCACATTTATTGTGATATCGAGACACTTGAAAATTTGCCCAAATATTTATTTTAGATTTGGTCAGCTTGTATCTGCGTTCAGCGATGCAGAACCAGACTGGTGAGATGAACTACATCTTTAAGCTAGTCCACTGCCCCTATGCCCTATTCATCCACTCACATTCCTGGTTGTGCTTTTATTCAGTCTTCTACTCATCCAAATTATCTATCGGCTGCATTCTTATCCCTCTGAGATCTTATTAAGTGACTGCCTAACTGAGGTGATAAACAAACTGTTTTGTATAAGATGCACAAAGGAGCCAATTACAGCGTGGTAACTGTACACTGCAGCATATTTGCATCCTGACAGGTGAGACACTGGAGGGAGGGATCGAACGTGGAGGATTACAAGAGCTGTGTTCGCCAGGAATCTGGTTTTGGCAGATGGGGCTTTCAGACCCTTTATCTCAGAATGATATCCGTGGGGCAGAAACTATTTTCTGCTCACACAGTTTTGTACTATGATTATTCAAAAGTACAGCAGGCAAAAATTTTATCACATTTATTTTTGTTAAGGACAGATTGCTCTGTAGTACCTTTTGCTTTAGAAGTTAAGTATTGTATCTCTTAATCTTGAACCCTGGGAACAGATATAGTGGAGGCTTCACAGCAATCGCTTTCTTCTGGCTATTTTCCTTGTCACGTTAGCATCTATTCAGTAAGTTCTCACTGAAGGTCTGCATGTCATGGGCTTTGCTGCAGAAATTTGAAGTACCACTATCAGAGATCCTCGCATGAAGAAAGAACTGAAACTGAATTTCAAGAGTTGATAAATAAAAGAATGTGACATTCAGTTCAGTATTGAAGATGCCAAGTATAGTTAATGGAATCTCTTCCTAGTATATCAAGCTCTTCTAAGTTTCAGAGAAGTGTCATTAAGAGGTTGTTTAAAAGGTTTTTCTGCTCCATGTATTACATTATTTATTCTAGATCTGAATCCACAGAGGATATTTGAAGTAAACTATCAAACTGGTTCTGTCTGAGAAATCACAAATATATCTGCTTTAACAGACAAAGAGAACTTTTCTGAAATTTATTTGAGACATATGGCAGTTAAAGTGCTGGTTTTCTGTTAATCCCTTTTGAAAAGTCTAATAGAGAGCTATTTTAATTAGTTGTATGTGAAACTTGATTATTAAAAATACCCTCATCTCTTCTGACTAGCAACAGTTTTAGGATATAAACACTTTTTCTCTTTTGGAAAAGCTACATTTTCTGTAATTAAATTTTATAATAAAAAAGTGACATTTCATTAATACATCTGTCTGAGACCATTATTTTCCTAAAAATGGGAAATAAACTAATCTTGGGACCTGATTGGAGCAAAATCATCACAATTTTGCAGAAGTAGGGCTAAAAGAATGTTACAAAATAAAAGCTCATAACATCTTTTTTCTATGCATGAAATATTCATATCTCACTTCTTAGGTAAAGTTCCATACAGCAAAGTAAATTGAGTCTAAAAGTTTTGATATGCCCATTCAAAATTTTGAACTTCATTAATAATTATGCAATTACAGCTGAGCATACTTAATCATCTGAATATAAGTTAACATAGTCTTTATGCCATATTAGGGAAAAATTAGACCAAGTGACAGTGTTTACATTGAATAACTAGTATTTTCTTCATAAGTATGTTTTGAAATTTGTTTCTAAAATTTCAAAATTCATGGGATGATAGAGTTTACTTATCTATTTTTTCTTGTACTGGGAATCAAACTCTGGACCTTACACTTGCCAGGCAGGTGCTTGTGCCACTGAGCTATATCTCTGGCCCTGAGATCAGAGTTTAAACAACATTATAAATTGACTGGCCTCATATCATTGAAGCAGAATTTTTTTTGCTCATTATTGTATATATGTGGATGTCCAAGCAATAATTCATAAATTACACCCTTCAGAATTAACCATCATTTAGAAAAGCCATTCTTTTTAAAAAAAATCACTTAAGTAATGACATTTTGATAATTAACAATTACTTAAAAATTAATTTTCTGATGATGAAATCTGCTCACTTGCATCCTACATAATTAGATATACTCTGTGGGAACTTAAAAGTACATAAACACTTCAATAATATTCCTCAGATTTCTGTTCTACCAAACATTCTTAATCATTCCTTGTTTTGTTGCCAAGAACTACAAATACCTAAGACCCTCTTCTTGAAACCTTGCTGATTATCACACGTTTCAAGCTTAAACCCAGGTACACTTTTATTATTTATTGAAACTGAGAAATCTAACATTCTTCAAAAAAATCTAGTAATAATTCAGTTGCCAGAAGCTAGACTCATGACATTATTCATCAAGTAAAATTGTACTTATTTTATTAGAATCTATTCATGTATCAGTCAGTATTTCTACCTGGCTAAATTTGCCTTTCATATATTTATATTTGTAGGGTTTGTGTCTAACATATTCCACCTGATTTGAGAAGACCTAGTTCTGTGTAAAGTGTGCTGCTATTCACTGACGGTATTCCTTTAAATGTCAACGTTAGGTATCATATACAACTTCAAAATAGTTCCTTCATGAAGCAGTTGTAAGTCACGTCAGTGACCTTAGCTGATAAGTACATCGTTAGAGCTTGAGGATAAAGTAATGCTTATTTGCAATAAATCACCAAGCTTCTCTCTCGTGTGTGATTTTTAGTATCTTGTGTTGACATATAGATACACTGAAGAACCAGATGTGGCGACCAGAGTAATATTTTTCCAATTGTAAATTCACATTCATACTTAAAAGTTCAGAATCTATTTCACTAAGCTGGATTTTGGCCCTCTTAGGGTTAGTTAGGCATATCAGTTTCTCTGTTTGCATAGTTTATTCTTTACCCAATATATTATTATTCTGTTTAGGTATTTGTGTTAAGGTTTTCTAGAGGAGCAGAATCAATATAATATATATTGTATGTTGTAGTTATCTTCTAGTTGCTGAGCCACAATACATGATACCTCTGAACTAAAGAAGGAGAGGTTCATTCTGGCTCACAGTTCATAGAGGTTCAGTTCATAGCTGGCTCGAAGGCAGGGCAGCATGGCAGAGGAGTGACAGTTCATGGCATGGCAGCAGGAACCAGAGAGAGACCAAGAGAAGAGGAAGGAGATAGAAACTTCCAGGTACCACCCTCAGTGACCCTGGCTTCACCTTTGGACATCACATTTTACTATAAACTCATTAGTGGACTACTTCACTGATGAGTATCATGCTGCCCTGATCAAGTTACCTCCTCTAAATCCTGGTCTATGATCACATGGGACTGGGAGGAACTTCTAGGTACTCTCTCTCTCTCTCTCTCTCTCTCTATATATATATATATATATATATATACACATTAAGATAGATAGATAGATAGATAGATAGATAGATAGAAGATGATAGATAAATAGATAGATATCTCAGAGGTCACATCAGACCGAAGAGGTCAAAGAGTCTACATTAGCTCTTTGCAGCTTGAGAGCCACAGTAATGAGTAGATTATGGAGCGAATACGGAGCTGCAGGAGAAAAGGTGTCAAGAATGCAGCCACAGTCAAAGGCCAAAGGCTTGGAGATTAACTGGAGAGTGACGGTGCAAATCTGCATTGGAGCTGAAGAAAATAGACCTGGAGCCCAGTGTCCAGAGGAGATGGAAGCAAAGCACAGATCCACTCAGGATCTGGTAAAGCTTACCGCAAGTGCCCCCAGCTGCTGGAGTTCTTTCACCCGCAGTTGGTTGGCTTACATGTCAATCCTGCAGACATACCCATAACTATGTTTTGTTAATGTGCTGGGCACTTGTTAATCCATTCAGGTTAGCAAAGCATGACTAATTGTCACAGTATTTTCTCCCTAATGAGACCGGCTCTGTGATAGCAGGCTTTCTAAATTTTCAGTATTATAATACAAAAGTTGGTACAGTTAAAGCTCTTTTAAATGTTGGAAAATAAATGAGCCAATGGAAAGTTGGATGAATCAACACATAGATGGACAGAAATTTTTAAAACTTTTAATAAATGAGCATCTAAAGAATACTAAGTGTACTGTGTATATTTCATAGTGTTTTAAATTTTACCAATATTTAAAAATGAATATATTTCACAAAAATGTATGTGTATGACTAATACAAATATCCTTAAGTAAACCTGCTTATAATTGTAAAAACTAACAAATTTGTATTTCCTTGAAATCAGGAATTAAATTTGGATAGAGAAATACAGTCAGACTCCTTAGATACTAATGAGTTTGCCACTAATGAACTGAACTATTCATAATGAAGTCTGGACAAATAGAATGAACATTGCATTTAAAATAAACATTTTAAATTACCTTTTATAAAAATCACTGATCTTCTTCTATATTTACAGGTAATCGTGTCACTAAATGTAACAGATACATAAACATTTCACAGTCCCATGGTATTTTTAAAGTGTACCCCGCAGCAATCACTTCACGAACAAGCAGAACACGAGGGTGGTGTCTTCAGCACTTTCCTGTTGCTGATCTCGGCAATTTAAAGGAAGAGCGGTTTATTTGTGTTCACCGTTTTGGCAGTTCACACAGCAAAAACAGAATAGCACAGGCACAGGAGAGGAAAAGTTACTCAACCCACTGTAGCCAGGAAGCTGAAAGAGAAGCAAGTTGCTGAGGGCCAGGACACAGTGATCACGGCTGCGTAGAGTGACCAAGCTCCAAGCAGGTCCCACCTTCTAACGGGACAGTGAGCTACTAGAATCATCCATGAATGAACCCACACAGGAGCGTAGCACAGCCGTGATCCAACCACCTGCACAACACGAGAGAATGCTGGCAGAAAGCTTAAGTGTAAACCGTAACATTTGCCAAAAGTGATCATATTTTCCACGTATCTTCCCTTGCATGTGTTATTTTAAAGGCATGATAAGCACAAATCTAATTATTATCATTCAGGAACTCCTTTATACTTACTATGCATATTAGGAAAGACTTAAAAGAGTAAGACAAATGCCTTTTGTGAGCATTTTATTTTACATTGAAAGGATCATAATCACTTCGATGAAAAGGAACTTCTTACATTTCTTAGATAAATGCTATATAACCACTACACCTTTTACATTTTATATGCAATTTTGATAAGGGTAATTAAAAAGGGACAATAATTTTCCTCTTATGTGCATTCCTTGTTGCTTATGATACCAGAGTTGTCTTTTGTTTCATAACTTTTGGGGTATGGATTTTTTTTTTCTCTGCTGCACAATAGTGCGCTTTTTGTAGCATGGAGGATAACCTAACTGTAAGCACCTCCAGGCCGTCACATATAAAATCTTGCACTAGAGCCTGTTGGACATGAATTAATTTTGATAACATCCTCATTTTCTCCCATTGCTCATCTCATACATTTCCCATGTGATGATACACAGAGAACCACGCTTAGGGGACAGGTTAACAGAGATATGTAAGGAGTACAGGAATAAAGAGTGAAAGGGAGGCCCACGTGCACATACATGTGCGGTGCACAACCCGCTGCACGGTCCTTCCGGCCTCCTTCCCTCCCTCCCTCTTTCTCATCGCTCTTCTCTGTCTCTCTGTCTCTGTCTCTGTCTCTGTCTCTCTCTCACTGTCTCTCTTCTGTCCCTCGGTCCTGCCTCACTGCCACCAGCTTCCCCTTCCAAAGGTAATAGCTGCATTCCGTCTTTCCTTTTCTCTGTCTATATATCTGCATATTTCATTACACTTTTGTGCCATTCAAAAACAGGTCATTCTATGCTACATTTGCATTCCAGGTACAATGTGAAGCACTCCCCGTGTCTCTCTATGGAAGCTTACCTTTCACCTTCACAGCTCTTGTTTGTTGTTCCTGTGGCTTGTTTTATTGGGATTTAGGCTTTTCACTCTTCGTTTCCCGTAGAAGATGCCACCTTGTTGGCAGTATGGCTTGTTTTGTTTGATTTCATTTTTATTGTTGCACTTTGCCTAGTATTTTACAACTATATTCTTATTTTCATTGCCGGAATTATTTACTTCTGTCTCTGAATGGTACATTTGTGTGTAATATGTATAGTTAAACTGTATGTCAGTGTCTAGCATTAACTGACCTTCCCATTGCTTGCATCATCAGCCATAACTTGTTCTTTACTCTAATCCCAGATTCCCAAGTTTGAGTGCTGGGCTACTTGGGGAACTATCAAAGCTTCAAAACACCATTAAATCTTGTTCTTCTTTTGCCTCTGATAGCTGCATTGTAAATTTCCTATTTTGCTGGGTGTAAATTTCCCTATTTCCCCTGTACAAAGGCATTTGTGACCATTTTTTAAAATACTTATTTGACTGGGAACAAGATTGTTTTTTTTTTTTGGTGGGAATTTTTTTTTTGTACTGGGACTCAAACTCAGGTGAATAAGATTCTTGGTGTCAACATTTTTTTCTCAGACACCTGAAGAGAATTTGACATTATCTTAACAGTATCATGTTGTTGAGGACAACTGTTATAATTCTGAAGCAAATCTAATGTTTTATGGTACTCCTCGTTTTAATTTTTATCTTTTCTCTAAATCATTATATCCTTCATTGTTACATTTTGTTGCATAATTCATTTTTGAGACATTTTGTCTGAAATATCTTTTCATTGTTTTTATGTTTTAATTCATTAGGTTGCTATTAAAAAAGGAAAATGTTTTCATCTTTTTAGTATTGGAAATTGAACTCAGGACCTCGTGCTTGCCAGGCAGGCACTGTGCTGCAGAGCTGTCTCTCTGGGCTGAGGACATTTTTCTATTAAGTATTTTTTAAATTCAGTTTTAATATAGCATTTACTGATGATAGTTGACTTTTTACATTTTCCTTTTTTTATTGGGATAGAATCATTTGTCTTTCAATTAATATTTTCCTTAAAATATACTGAGATATGGATCTTCTTACATCTATTTTGTTTTATGCTTTTAACATTGCCAAACGCATATCTTCTTCTCATTTCACTACAATTTGTCTCCAGCTATGCAGTCTGCTCCTAAACCTCTTCTGTCTTCTTTGTAACATCTAAAATTAGAGGGACTGATTTCAGATATTGGCTACCGTACCTAGGAACTAAATCCTCAGCATTTTCATTCTAAGGCATGATAATTCCTAACATATGCCTTATTAAAAAATCTTAATATAAAAAAATTTTGTAAATATATCATCTACTCTTTTTTGGTTTTGTGATGTTACTTTTTTTTTACCATTATCACCTGATCAATTTTTTAAAAAATCTTTCATACTCCACAGCCCATATACATATATTTCATGTATATGTCATTCCTATACATGCACATCCTGCTTAGAGAAAAAGAGCTAAGTGGAAAAATTAGAATAAATAATAATAATAAATAAATTTTTTAATAGCATGTTTGGCCATCTTTTCCATTAAAGATGGCATGTTTTTCTATTGTTAAATTCTTACAGTATGTACTACCAAAACGGAGATTTTTTTTCCTGCTAAATTCATGTATCTGGTGCTCCTTTTCCACTATTCTTTAATATTGGAAATTTATTCACATGCATAAATTTCACCATTAGTTGTGTAAATTTTGTAGAAGACAGCCATTGAGATTATTAATGGAAATATATTTATTTCATAGAAAAATTTTCAGTAGTTTACGTCTTTATGACACTTTCAGACCATATTAATAGCACTTAAATGTGCCTATTACTTTTCTACACATTTACTTGTGTGTATTAATTGAATCCTCATAAATCACTATGAGATATTTTATTGTGTCATCTTCATAGAGTGGAAAACTGAAACATGGATTGTTTATGAATCTGTCCCCGGTCACAGAGCTAGAATCTGGTAGACCAGAAATTCCAACCCAGATGGCCTGGCTTTATAGTCAGAGCTCTGATAGGATATTATTGCAGCGTACTGTCCCTTCATTCTCCTCCTTACTCTTTTAAGTGTACCTGTTTCCTCAATGATTTGATCTTTGTACATCAGCAAGCAAACTGTGTAACAGCAGATTTTTTTTCTATTTTTTTATCACTTCTCTAGCACTTAGCATGGTCTCTGACAAACATTAAACACCTAATAAATATATTTTTTTAGACTCAGTGAATCTCAAATGGAATAAAACTTAGCACTAAAAGAAACCCCAGAGAGCTAAACTATCTAGGACTCTGTAGAAAGTTTGCTCTTCCATTGACCTTATATTTCCATGTATCAATGAGTGGTACATTATCTCTACCTTTGAAATCTAGTCCATTGTCTAGCATTAACATATTTTCAAAGTGTTATACATTTCTTCCTGCCATGTTCAGGATAATAGTGTCACTTATTACTATATATTATAAATACAAACCTAACAGAAAATATTTTTCTTCCTCTTGTATGAATTGGGAAAATTTCAAGCCTTAAATATTTTCCCTAAAACCAATATGCTCAGGTCTAAGGATCTTCAGTGTTAGGCCTTTTGCAGATAATTATAACTTTATTGATAATGGCACACAAATTTTAGTAATGTAGTTAGAGATAGTTTGTTAAGAAATTACATTTATTGGTATAATTTATATGTACTTAATGATCACATTTATCACAAGCAATTTGTACCTGTATAAGATATAACTGGCTTTCTCTTTCTTCCCAATTCCATCCCCTTTTTCATAAATCTAGTCGTTAATTTTCCCTTTTAAGTAAAGAATATTCTATTTTGCAATCCAACAACTCTTCTTCATTTGCGTTTCAATTTCCACACAGAATATTGATTGTGTTGGGAATATATCTCAGCGGCATGGTGCCTGCTTGGCAAGCGTGATGTTGTGAGTTTGATTCCCGGTGCCACACACACACACACACACACGCACACGCACATGCACATACACATGCATGCACACACATGTACACACACACACAAGAATATTGATTATTATAACCTTAGTCTCCAAGGCACCTTGTACACAGATCTTCATCCTGATGTACTTACATCTGGATGAGCTCTTCAGTATTCATGAATCTACATCTAATTTCTGACAAAACTGAATATGTCATGGGATTGTGAAATAACTTGTGAGTTTTTCATATAGCATTTTTGTAAAATTCTTAATCTTTACAGACTGGCTGGTTTTTTTTGTTTTAGAGTTTGTACTTTTTTACCACATAAATACATTACCTTGTTTTATCTTCTTTCATCTATATTATTTTTAATCCAGTTAAAATATATATGATGATAGTTGTTTTTCTTGATTACAATTTGGAGAACATGATTGTTTACTTAACCTTTATGCAAATGCCAACCTAAAGGGAGGCGCTGCTGATTGAAGCACTGGAGATATCAGTACTGTTGCTGCACTTTACCTATGCTGTGTTCTCTAAAGTGCTAACACCTTGACCCCCGCCCCCACTCTGACAGTGTGGACAGATGGGGGAACCTTTAGGAAGTGTAGCTGAACGTGAGGAGATTATATCACTGGACACCTCCTGTTACAGCTTTTGTCTAGATGACACCCAAAGCCTCATGTGGTTGTAGGTTGAGGTTTTTCAGAGGTGGCTGAATCTGCAGATGATGCTGGGATTAAAGGTGTGTGATTACTTAATCATTGCGCTAATTGGTTTGGCACCACCCTAAGTTACAATATAAAAAGAGTAGAAAGACTGTTAAGATCCTTTGCTTGTCATTTCGCTATATTCTGCCTTGTTCATGACTATTTCTCTGCCTGTCTGCCACGCCATCCTGCCTCAGACCCGGCCACTGCTGGACTGAAACTTCTACAAACTATTACCTAAACAAACGTTTCTCCTTTTCATTCTGGGTGTCAGGTATTTTGTCTCAGCAATGAGAGAAAGGTAACTAGGACACCACTCTTTAAAACAATCAATGTTGCTCTTACAGAAAAGGGTTATTTACCTCAAGAATGAGATGTTCCTTAGATGGAGACCTCCCTCTCTATGTTCTGTTCCCCCTCTCTGGCCATGAACCTCTTCCATATGCACTGGGTGTTTGCTTGTACACACTCTACTGAATCATGCCATCTACTATGTTGTGATGAAGAGAAGGCTATGCTTCAGGCTAAACAGAGAAGACTATATAATCTTGTACTTTCAGCTTCCACAGCTGTGAGATAATAAACCTCTTTTCTTCATAAAGGTATCCAATCTCATGAATTTCAGTATAGCAACACAACATGGGCTAAGAAAAATGAGAATATATTCTCAGTCCTACCAAAAGGCTCTCATAACAGAAGGAAAGAAGCATGGCAAGATACTAAATCACGAAGCAGGATATTCATTGCCAAAGAGGGTGGGTTCACAATCTTTGCTGAACATCAAAGTGGACCGACCTAACTTTTGAGGATAAGTAAAATTTTTGACTGAAATGTGAAGAATAGTTAAACGAGTATTATGGAAACAGGAAAGGCTGGAGGAGAGAGGAAATGGTAACAGTGTAACTGGAGTGAACATTATGGTTTAAAAACATGTTGAGGGTAGAACTTCATTGAAATGGGTCTTTGCCTTCATTTCAATTCTAAATTACAGTTCTCAAGTTTCCCATAGGATTGTATATTTTTAAAAATTAGATCTGGCATAAGTTCTACAGGCTGATTCACACAAGATTTTGTAACATGTCCTAGGAATTTATATTTTAAGTTTTGCAAACTGGGACCATTCATTAACCAGCATGTGAAGCCCAGGCTATTTTCCGTATGTGCATTACTTCTCATTTTTTAACAAAAGTCATTTTAGTCCACCGCCAAAACATTTTAAGTGCTGTGTTCTGAGCCTTGAGGTATTGCTGTCTTTTGTCTATTTTATAGCTACATGTTGAGATATCCCTCATGTAAGTATTGGTGGTTGAATTTGTCTTTTATAAGGCTAACTAATGACCTGGGTTAACCACACACACCAAGAACTATAAGAATTCTCTTTTGCCTTTACACCTTGGTTCATTTCTGAAGGTCATTATTAGTGGAATAACCTTGACATTTGGGAATAAACTTTGAGAAACACATTTACTCTTAAAACTCAAAATTGTGTTATTAGCATAATCACTATATATTTTCTGATTCAGTGCAAAACAGTAACAGCAATCACAGCTTATGATCATCAAGAATCATTTCAACTAGAAAATAAATGCTTAGAATTGCAAGCTCTTCGTGATTACTGAATCTCATTTTGACTGGATAAAATGTGATTATTAGGTAATATCTGTGTGACAATTCTTCACTAACTTACTTGTACTGCAGAGAATTGAAGATTCCTTTTGTATCCTTATGATATTATGATACATAATGTGTATTATGTTATCTTTATCTCACAGTTTTATCATAATATAACTTTACTTTGATAGATGAGGTCAGCATGATCTCATGGATTAATAAGAACTTGATCTTATTCTGTTTGGACTTATGCCTGTTTATAGTATTTGTATCACAGAACTCATTTCTGTTTCTGTTCTTCTTAGAACAAGAGCTGTTTTCAACTAAACAGTAGAACTGCCTAAAGATTTGACTTGTAAAATTAATTTATATATTTATAAGTCACTTGATGTTTTTGAATTTGCAAAATTAAATAGTACAGTCTTTATTGGCCACATGAAAGAATGTGATTTCCACTGCTTGATACTTGATTCTTTGGGAGTGAAGTAACTTTTGTTGAGCAACTGCAATTAGAGATCAGTGATCTGAAGAACTAATTACCCAAGATTAATGCTGAAGGTAACTAAAAGTTATTTTTTTTCATATCAGTCCCAGAGTTTTTATGACAGGAAGATTTTCTTTTTCAGCACATGAAATATCAGTACTTTCATTAGATAAAGTTTATAAAACTCAAGTACAACGCAGTAATTTCATAGTTGGCAAATGCAATATAAAGCTGAAATTTGTTTCAATTGCAATTCTTTTCCCACACGATAAAGCTATTTTAACCTTTAGCAGCATACAATTATTACAGAATACATCATTTTTAATGATTCATTATGTATGAGGTCATTTGACAATGCAATTAGCTTTGTGATGAAAATTTCTATTCTTTTGATCATTCTTTACCTATAATGAATGAGGAGAGTTTTACATCTAATTTCCTGAAATTAGAAGATTAAAGATAGAAACAGACTTGTATTTAAATGAGACACAAAAAGACGAGGTTACCTTAGTGCTTTTGTTGCGCACTGAGAGTCGCAGACTTTGTAGCGCTGCTCCTCCGCCTCATTATGCAGGCAGCAGGGCAGGCGCTGCTGTGCTGTCTGCTTCCATTATCACCAAAACTTTCAAAGTGTGCTTTTCACTATGATCTGGAGACCTAAGAAAAGGTTTCTCAAATTCTCAACATGATGAGCAGCACTGTTATTCTGCGCATGATTGAATAATTAAGCCAGAGAAAAAGTAGAATGGGATTTTTGAAACGTTGTGTAAATGTGCAAAAGAAAATAGATGTTTTTTGCGTCTTTTTACTTTTGTCTCATATTTTTGGTCAGATATTTACTGGACATCCAATTAAGAAATAGTCTACTTATTTCTGATCTCCTCTTACATACTAATCACTGTTGTATTATAGTTTTCATTTAAAATAATGTCAGTTGAAGAGCAACTTTATAGTCAATGAAGTTTTATATGGACTTTTGTTGATGAGAAAATAACATAAAATGACTTCCAGATAAATTAAGATTTGTTCGTAGATGTAAACAATGGAGGAATATCCGTTATGTCTTTGTAATTTAAGTTAATATTCTCAAGTTACTTGCTGAGTGTGTCTTATCACAAGGAAATATTAATTTATATTGGACTGAGTGGTGGTAAATCTAGACATTTTAAAGCTAGATGTGTTTGTGGATTAAGTTTTATTGCTGAATTGCCAAATTTTTACCAAAAACCCATAATTATCCAATGAAATTTTGAGTCAAGCTTACATCAAAGACATATAAAAGTAATTTTCACAAACATGGCTAGATAACTACATTTTTCCTAAAATTACAAGTGGCATTTCTTATGCTCAATGACATTCAAAGAGAAATTATGCTTGTGTGGCCATTTTTACATTGGCAATTAGGATAAATAATACTTCTAAAATAGTCCAATTATTATTACATTATTTTAAAGGGTTTTACTACAGTGTATTTCAAAGTCATTCATACGGTATTTAAAATAGTTAATGGAATCTGATAATTGGGAACTCCCAGTGAATTCACCTTACATCAAAAGTTGGTGGGTTAGTTTTCCAAATATGACCTAAAGTCAGTTTATAAACTCCATGCCCAGAAATACACCAAGAGTTCCTTTTGAACTGAGAAAAATCAGGAGGGAGGCATTATTGTTTTATCCACACATGTGTGAGTCTGCTCTTCTGATTGATCATGACAGAATGAAACTGAAATTTCATCCTCTAGGACATTTTCCTTGTTCCGTCCTAAGGTTGCTGGTGACCTGAGCACCATTAGTCTCCACCTCAATTCTCTGTTCCTGACTTCCTTTTGCTTCTCCGTGTTCAATGCTTCTCAATCTACTCTAGTTCAGGAGGGGCCCAATCTGTGACTTTAGAACTACATCAATTCAATGAGAAGCATTAGGGACCTTGTGGGGTTTTCTCACCCTATTTTTAAATTCTCATTTGATAAACAGGCAGATAGGATACATCATTATCATATATATACATATGTGTGTGTGTGTGTGTGTGTAATCACATATCATATATTTGAATGTATATAGCTCAAAATATTATTCATAAGAATATCAGAGGGAATATATGTTCAGAATGGAAAGTTTGTGAACACTACAGCATATTGTGACATTTCTTGTATAAAATAATATAATGCTAATTATTGAAGCAGTATAACTTTATTGTGATGCTTGGTCTCGAAGCTACTTTCTTCATTGCTAGGGCAAAATATCCAACACCAA